>PVIY010015251.1:0-54335 GCA_004026745.1 Myrmecophaga tridactyla | reverse complement strand
CATTACTTAGACATGCAATGAACAATATTTACATGTTCATAGTAACATATATGCTTTATTAAATTTCAACTTTTTGAATCAAAATATTGACCAAGCACAAGAAAATTTACTGTCTCAGAGCAGAGTATAAATAACATAAACCTTACCGTAGAATTTGTCAAGTAGAATTTGACAAAGGCGGAAAGGGAGGATGAAAGAAGGAAAGGCTGTGAGCCTACTAGACTGTCTTACAGAGTGAGGAGACTGATACAGTCCATAACTGACCAAAAAAAAAAAAAAAAAGAGAGAGATAGAAATGTAGAAGCATATTCCTCAAAGTTACAAAGCAACTGTTCTAGTGTGCTAGCTGCCGGAATGCAACACACCAGAGGCGGATTGGCTTTTAATAAAAGGGGATTTATTTCGTTAGTTCTTCAGAGGAAAGGCAGCTAACTTTCAACTGAGTTTCTTTCTTACAGGGTGGTCTCTGCTGGCCTTCTCTCCAGACCTCTGGGTTCCAACAACTTTCCCCAGGGTGATTTCTTTCTGCACCTCCAAAGGCCTGGGCTAAGCTGCAAGTGCTGAGATGAGGTATGCTGAGCTGCTTGGGCTGTGCTACATTGTGCTCTCTCATTTAAGCACCAGCCAATTAAGTCAAACGTCACTCATTGCAGCAGACACGCCTCCTAGCCGACTGCACATGTAATCAGCACAGATGAGGTTCACGTACCATTGGCTCATGTCCACAGCAACAGAACTAGGTGCCTTCACCTGGCCAAGCTGACAACTGACTCTAACTACCACAGCAACCAACAAAGTTTAAAATAGTGATATGTACTATGTGGAAGGCGAGAAAGGAGGTGAGGTAAATCCTTACTTATCATAACAGGAAGTCGAGATATTTTATTAAGTGGATAAATCAAGAAATAGGGATTTATGCGTAGTATTTAGAGGCATTGAGTAAATTTACCTCCTGAAGATCTAAAATCAGAAATTGTTGCAAGAGTAACATGATTGTCCCTGGAGGACAAGACTGAGATGGGGTTGGGGACTGAGGCATGTCATTTTAACTTTGAAACTAATTAAATATTTAAACAATATGTGTATTACTTGGATAAAAAAGATTTTTTTCCTTTAGAGTCTCCAAATACCAGATTATGTCATCTGTGAATAGAGATAATTTTACATCCTCCTTTCCAATCTGGAAGCCTTTTATTTCATTTTCTTGCTTAATTGCCCTGGCTAGACTCTCCAAAATGTTGAATAGAAGTGACGGAAGCAGACATTCTAATTGTTGCCTTTTGAAAGTTCACATTTTAAGTACTTTGACATAGAAATCTCTTTGCTCTGCCAAATTAATGAAAATGCACAAGGAAATAGTGGTGATGGTTTCCCAACCTTATGAATTAATGAATGCTATTTAAATGATTAAAATGGAATTTTTTAATATTATAATACATATTTTACCGCAATACAATAAATGTTAAAAGATTTAATGTGTTTACCTTGGCTAAGAGAAAGCAAGGAGGGAAGCAGGAATTCGTTTTTCACTTAAGAAACTCCTGCTGTACTGTTTGAATTTTTATTCCATATACATGGACTGTTTTTTAAAAACAGTCAACAATGGTATCTGTGTGGTGAATTATGAGTCAGTTATATTTTGTCACTTGTAAATTTCTGTTTTTTTTTAGAGGAGATATCTTTTTATCTTTTGAGAAAATTTTGCGTGGGTAAAATGCTAAAATGGACCCTTTGAGGATTTGTTTTTCTCCTAAATTTAGTTTAGAGTAGAAAGTTAATTTGTGCTTCCTGAGAGTTGTGTTTGTGTGTGTTTGTAAGTGTGTGAGAAGTGCTCCAAGAACACCTCTGGGATTGAGGGTAGTAGCAGCTTAGACTCCAGTCAGGGGAGGTTGATCATGAACATGCCTTTTGAGGGCCCCTAAGTTGGCCCCTGCAACCCACTTACCTCTATTTATATATAATGGCTTAGTCTCAATTTCTTCTTCATTTTTTTTTAGCATGGGCAGGCTCTGGGAATCGAATCCAGGTCTCCGGCATGGCAGGGGAGAACTCTACCACTGAGCCACCGTTGCACCACCCCTCAATTTCTTTCTTAAGTGTATCTTTTACTTTGTCCACTGTATTAGTGAGGGTTCTCTAGAGAAACAGTACCAACAGGAAATATCTGTAAATGTGAAATTTAGAGGCATCTCATGACGCTGTGCGGATGAAAGAGTCCAAAATCAGTAGGGCAGGCTGTGAAGCTGGCGGCTCCAATGAAGGGTCTGTACAAACTCCACAGAAGAGGCTCGCTGGCTGAAGAAACAGTGAAGAGTCTCCCTCCTCCCTTTAAAGTCTTTCACTGATCAGATTATCTTGTTTGCAAGAGACACATCCCTTGTTGTTCATAGATGTGATCAGCCACCGCAGCAATCAACTGACTGATGATGTAATACACCAGCCTTCTGGTTTATCAACCAGCTGTGCAATATCCTTGCAGCACCAATTAGGCCAGCGCTTGCCTGACCAGACCAGTGGGCATCAACACCCGGCCAAGTTGAGAACAGAACCAAACCGTCACATCCACCATCAGGATTCTTTATAATGTAATGGTGAAGCCCAGGAACTAATCCAGGAGAAAAAACTTTCACCCTTTCCTCTTGTTCAGCTTTGCTCTACTCACTCTCTTGATTCTGAATCACAAGGATCCATAATCAAGGCTGCAAAAAAACATGCTCGCCCAGAGGACTAGGGAGGAGGCAAAGGAGAATTGGCAAAGGCCAAAATTCTCCTTGTAGCAGGGGACGGCGGAGGCTCGGAATAGTCTTACATCAATGCATCTGGTTTCTCTGACATGAGCAGAGTGTACTGTACTTCTGTCACAGCCCTTCATAAGCACAGGCAGTTCTTGCCTCTTCTCCTTCTGGACTGCAGGCTTCTTGCGGCCAGAGACTGGTTCACAGTTGTTTCTCAGCACTTAGCAGCGCTTGTGGCACATAAACAGGCACTTAAACAATAGTTGGATAAATATTCTCATGTTTCAAATGAGATTACCTCAGACAGCTATAATGCCTTCAAATCAGATGATCCATGAAGCAATGATAATTCTAAGGAACCACAAATAAAATATGTTAGTTTTCAAAAAGAAAGTTCTAGAGAGGCCAAACGTGAACAGCATATCACCTGAATTTTCTTTTCTTTTTTTTTTTTTTTAATTTGCATATGGGCAGGAGGCACCAGGGATCGAACTCCAGACCTCCAGCACGGCAGGTCGGAGTTCTGCCTGCTGAGCCACGGCAGCCGCCCTCACCTGAATTTTCTAATGGTGTTGGAGATATTTTCCCCTGAACAAGAACACATTGGAATCAAATGTTAGTGGCTCCTTTATGCCTTGTGCTGATGTTCATTTTCAACGTATGTCGCTCAAATAAATTACAAAAGATCAGATCTTTTATGACTAAACATTTATAACAATGCATACATTTTAGCTTAACTTCTCTTGACTACCTTTTCATACAAGTTTGTTTTTGTTGGACCACCAATAGCAAATTCCTACAATTTTATAGCCTTGTGCCATTGTTGTCATTACTTTTAGCACAGGCAGTGGTACATCTGCTAGCAAAGAAGCTAAAAGTATTCTCTTATGAGTCACTAACATACACTTGCCAAAACCAATTAAACGAATGCCAAATATGACAAGTCACCAGAAGACTTTTAACAATTTCCAGTGTTTTGGCTAGGGAAGGGAAATAAAGAAGAGAGAGAGGTAAATTTACATTTCACTTTTTTTTTTTTTTTTTTTTGCTAGGGAGCTTCAGAAATTATAGTCACCAAACTTTAGCAATGCTGGATTCATTGCTACTTCTTCTGGTGTTTTTCACACTGTACTTCCGGGATGACAATTGAGATGTTTGGTGATGGGTCCTCTCTTTCCCCACAGCATGAAATACTCCTTGCTGTTCCTGTGCAGGAAGTGCTAACCAAAAATGAATGGATGAAGGATAAAAGAAGAAGCAATAGCTGGATTTTAGTTTCTTAATACTCAAGGATGGACCATACACTAAACAAGCAATCAAATAAGCTAGTGTTGAAATTGGGCAAATGGTGCAGTCTTGGGATAGAACATTTAGTTCTGATAACAGCTGGGGATAGAGTTAGAGAGCCTGAAGGTGTGTGTATGTGCGAGGGGTATGTTACTATCCTCATTTCACCAAGTTCAAGAGTTGTAATTAGTTGGCAGGATTTGTAGGAAATAGGACATCTCACTACAATGTAAGTCTAAGCAGAAATAATGGAAATTTTTCATAATGTAGAATGTACAAGAATAAGTGGATGACTTGTACCTTACCACTTAAGTCTTCTCAGACTCATCAAGTGGACAATTGAGGCAGTTGTTTCCACAAATTTGTGGCCTTAATATTATTTTTTCTGAAATGTTCCAAAAATAGAGGGAAAATACATGCCTATTCTCTGACAAGATAATCAACGTTTTATCTCAATTTTCTTTTACCTGTAAAAGCATAACTCTCCTCACTATTTTCCAGATAATCCACATGGAAGAAGTAATTTAAGAAGTAAACTCTTCTAAGAAAAATAAGACCTTTATCTTGCAAATGAATTCTTTTCATATTTCTGTGCCAATGTCACTATTTAAATACATAATTTTGGTGACTCAATAAGAAATGCAAAATAATGGCCCCTAGCATCAGGAAACACATATATGAGGGCCTAAGCCTATGAAAGTGACAAATGCGTTGCTGATATCTTTACCATATTAAATAGAAATCCAATAATTCACATATTAAGGACTCATTTGATGTTTAATGAATGTTGCTGCTAAGAGTTTTTGTTAGAGAGCTAAGAAACAGTTAGGTTTTTACTTGAAAAATTAAGTAATGAATAAATGTCAGTCTAAAGTTCCTTCTTCATTTGTTATTTACCTTTTTTAAAAAAGCAAGACCTTAACTTTTTAATACCATTTTAGTATACAGAATTGAAATTGAAATTTCCACATCAGACTTGGATATATTTATTTTTAATTCCCCTTTGGTAAATAAAATTTTGCACATCCCTAAGAAATGGATACCATGCAGTGGTTAAAATGATGTAGAAGATTGTTTATGGCATGGAAGGATGTTCATATAATCTATTGTTGCGGGAAAAAAAACCACATTATGAGAGAGCATAGAGTATCCACGCAGACACACGAAAAAAGTGATAAGAAATGTTAGCAAAGGTTATTACCTATAAATTATTAGCTCTGGGTGCTGTTGATTGCCTCTCCAGTATTCATTCCCCATGGAATTCTGTTATGTCAGATAATAATTATTTAAGCCAGGGTTTCTTTTTTCAGAGCTGAAACATGTAGAAAGGTACAATGGAACATTTTAATTTTCTTCTTACCATATGAGTCTTCTAAATTCCTTTGCACACGAATGTACTTCTTTTATAAATGTTAAATAAACACTAAAATGGAGGGGGGGTGTGATGGTAGTTCAGTGGTAGAATTCTCGCCTGCCGTACAGGAGACATGGGTTCAGTTCCGGGCCCCAACTACTTCCCCAAAGAACAAACAAAAAATTCAACAAAATGGTGCTGCAATAATGGGATACTCACGTGGAAAAAGAATGAAATATGATCCTGCCATACAGCATACAAAAAAGCAAAAAAACAAAAACACTAAAATAAGTTCCCCCTTAATACATTTTGGCTTATTTATTATTATTATTAAATTATTAGTAAATATTATTATTATTATTAAAAATTATTCTTTTAACTTTCACACCCTTTCCATTTCAAGTAAAAAATATCAGCCAAATTATCAAATTATTTTCATTTTATCCCTGCCAAAAATGGTAAAAAAAAAAAAAAAAAAAAAGATTTTCCAGTTTACCAGACACACATGTGAGCATTAAAGGACTTAGACCCTCACAGGGGGTCTAAGTCCTTACACCAGACTTTACCAGACCTTACCAGACTCTTAAAGGAACAAGTGATGTGTGGAGCTGTCACCAAATGAAGGGTCTCAGATCAGATCCCACAAAGTTTTCAGCCCCCTTCTTAGAGGCTTTTCAGATTCAACCAGTTATTACACACCTAGTGTGTGTCAGGCACAGCATTAATCACACATTTACTTACAGCCTCAAATTTCTTAAAAGATTGTCTACACTGATCAGCTAGAGTTCCTAACTTTCCATTCTTTCTTTTTTTCATGGGCAGGCACCAGGAATCGAACCCAGGTCTCCAGCATGGTAGGTGAGGGCTCTGCCAGTGAGCCACCATGGCCTGCCCTCTCCCATTCTTTTTTGAACTCACTGTCATCTGGAATCTGGTCCCACTACTCCACACTTCCCAAGGCTGCAAATGAACTTCCTGCTTAAATCTATGTAAACTTTTTGCTGTTGTTGTTGTTTCTTCTTTTTTCTTTTCATATACAGATACTTTTTTAAAAAAACATTTTTTATTGTGAAATCTAATTTTATATACAAAAAAGTAAAAAATAATTTTTAAAAAAAGGGGCAATAATTTTTAGAGTACATTTTAACAAGTAGTTACAGAACAGATTTCAAAGTTTGGCATGGGTTACCATTCCGCAACTTCAGGTTTTTCTGTCTAGCTGCTTCAAAACACCAGAGGCCAAAAGAAACATCGACATAGTGACTCAGCAGTCATACTAGTCTGTTCCATGCTGTCTTTTCCATTACAACTCCTCCTTCTCCTTTGATCCTACTCCCAATCTATAGGTGTCTTTTAGGTATGCCCGTTCTAACTTTTCATTTTGAAAAGGTATATTGACAATATAGGATAGGGGGTTGAAGTTACTTGGCCCCTGTTGATTTCAAGATTTCTCTGTCTTAGGAACTCTCTGAAGGTTACATGTTTCAGGAAAGTAAACTTAATGCAGGAAACTTTTGTAGAGTTTCAGTTCGAGCTCTAGGTGTTCTTTAGGGTTGGTAGAAATGATTTCGGTTGGGGTTTGGTAAAACATGATAAGTAATAACTGGCTGGAGCTTTCATGAAAGTCACGTCCAAAATAGCCTCTCAGCTCCATTTGAACTCTCTCAACCACTGATACCTTATTTCATTACATTTCTTTTCCCCTTTTTGGTCCCAAAGACATTGTTGATCCCACAGTGCCAGGGCAGGCTCATCCTTGGGAGTCATGTCCCATGATTTCAGGGAGCCTTTCACCCCTGGCCATCCTGTCCCACATAAAGGGTAGGATAATAATTTTCCTCGCAGTGTTGGCCTTAGAGAGAGGATGCCACATGTAAGCAATGAAAGAGTGTTCCTGGAAGCAACTGTTAGGCATAATTAAAAGTAGTCTTACCCTCTCCTTCACTGAAATCAGTTTCGTGTGGGCAATCCTCAAAATCAAGGGCTTGGCCTATTTTCTTGGTGTCCCTAATGTTTGAGAGTTTCCTAGATAGGGAAATTTAATAGTTCCATACTTTTTCTCCAGTCCCAGAAAGGATTCTATCAATACCTTTTAATTATCAGCCCACCATAGCCTGGGATGTACCTGGATATTACATTAATATGATTAATGTAATATAAGGCCTGAATTACAAGGCCTTTTTCCTGTTCTGGGTTCCATGCATTTAGGTTGTTAAAATGAGCTATCTAGGCAGTTTGATATGGATTGTGTGTTACATTAAATCGGGTTTTAGACAGAGTAAACCTCTCTGCCTTTGGTCTCATATAATAGGTGAAGCTCTAGAATACATACACTATCACCCTTTGCCCTGGATTCTGATTTACCTTAGTTCCTGTCAGATTGACTTCATTTTTATCTCTTTTTCGGTTACTTTAACAGTTGCTGTACATAGCAGTGCTGACTTTCAGAGCTGCAGAATTCCGGCTCTGAGTATGATGTGTCACAGAGGTATGCCTTATACACCTATAGCCTCTCAGAGTCTGGAAATACATTTACACCTCAGGACTAAGTGTGACTGCTAGAAGAGCTTACAATCTAGGCTTCAGTTTTTTTTAAAAGTATTCTCTAGAGGACACCATACTGTATTTGTTTGTTTCTGGCTTATTTTGCACAGCACAATGTCCCCAAGTTTCATTTACTTTGTTGCATACCTCATGACTTAATTCCTTTTTGTAGCTGCACAATATTCCATCACATCTATACAGCACAGTTCACCATTCTGCTTCTCAGTCATTTTACCCTTCGGCTCCCTCCATCTACTGGGCAAGATGGATAATGTTCAAAATAAACAATCCGTGTGTCACAGTGTCCTCACTCAGTTGTACAATCATCAATACTCTCAATTCTAGGCGGTTTTTATTGGTCCAAAGAGACAAAAAATCGATAAACATGGTCTCACCAAATATCAACTCTAAGCCTCCCCTATCACTTATTCCTCCCTCCCCCCCCCCCAATTATTGGCTCCTGATATTTCTGTGGTACACTTGATGTCTTCCTGCTAACTATGGGCCATGGTACGTATATCCCTTTTCTCCCTATACCCCTCTATTGTTGACTCTTTGTACAAGAGCAAACCTTTGAAGTGGTTCGTGTAAGAACTTATTTATAATTGTAGAGTTAATTGGTGGGACACATGAGTCTATACAACCCATTTCAATCATACTCACCTTCAATGTGGCAATGTCACTTATTACTCCACTAGTGAGCTGCCATCACATGTATCTGTTCCCTTCATCTGTTCACGTCATTGGGTAACCATTCTCCCATCTCTAGCTTCTGTGTAACTCTAAGTTCCTTATAATCTACTTTATAAGCCTCTGAGTTTACCTTTACCTGAGTCATAATAACAAGATCATATAGTATTTATCCTTCTGTGTCTGGCTTATTTCACTCAGCGTTATGTCCTCAGTGTTCATTCATCTTGTCATATGCTTTGGGATCACATTTCTTCTTACTGCTGCATAATATTCCAGCTTATGTATATACCACATTTTGTTTATCCATCCCTTCGTTGGTGGGCACTTGGATTGTTTCCATCTTTTAGCAACTGTGCATAGTGCTGCTATAATTATCAATGTGCAAATGTCTGTTCGTGTCACTACTTTTAGCTCTTCTGGGTTGTATAGACTCATGTGTTCCCTCCAGCCTCTCTGTTAGGCCTTAACTAAAAAGGTGATATCTATTTAATGCATAAGAATAACCTCCAGGATAACTTCTCTACTCTGTTTGGAATCTCTCAGCCATTGACACTTTATTTTGTCTCATTTCCCTCTCCCCTTTTTCGGTCGAGAAGATTTTCTCAATCCCTTGGTGCTGAGTCCCAGCTCATTCTAGGATTTCTGTCCCATGTTGCCAAGAAGGTCCACACACCTGGGAGTCATGTCCTACAGAGAGAGGGGGAGGGCAGTGAGTTTGCTTGTCATGTTGGCTGCAAGAGAGAGGCCACATTTGAGCAACAAAAGAGATTCTCTTGGGGGTGACTCTTAGGCCTAATTTTAAGTTGGCTTAGCCTATCCTTTGTGAGCTAAGTTTTATATGAACGAACCCCAAGATTGGGGGCTCAGCCTTTTGCTTTGGTTGTCCCCACTGCTTGTGAGAATATTAAGAATTCTCCACTTGGGGAAGTTGAATTTTCCCCCTTTCTTACCCTACCCCCAAGGGGACTTTGCAAGTACTTTTTTATTCACTGTTCAAATCCTTCTGGAATTTATCAAGGCATCACTCTGGACAAACCTACAAAATCTCATGCTCTTCTCAAGGTTCCATGTACTTATGGTGTTCAATTAAGCTGTCCACATAAGTTATATAAGGAAATGCCCTAGTCAAAATATAAATTTTTTACCAAATAAATATTTTTTGTTTTAGTCTCACACATAAGTTAAAGTTTTAAAATATTACTTACCGTCTATTTTCAGCACCCTGCGTTATTGACATTCCTTTGTTCTTCCTCATGCAAAACATTTTTAAATTTGTACATTTAGTCACTATCATTATACACTCTAGGCATTCCTAGATTATACCATCTCTGCCTTTATCATATAGCTTTCCTTCTGATTTCATTCATGCCCTCAGGCCTCCTCCCTCTATCAATCTCACATTCAGCTTCATTCAGTGTTCTAACATTATTGTATTACAGTTAGATAGTAACGTGCTATCCATTTCTGAATTTTTACAATCAGTCCCATTGCACAATCTGTATCCCTTCAGTTCCAATTACCCGATATCTACCCTATTTCTATCTCCTGATGACCTCTGTTCTTAACTGAAATTATCCAAGTTCATTCATTAATGTTAGTTCATATCAGTGAGACTATACAGTATTTGTCCTTTTATTTCTGGCTAATCTCACTCAGTATAATGTCCTTAAGGTACATCCATGTTGTTACATACTTCATAACTTTATCTGTCTTATGTCTATTTTGATTTATTCTATTTGGGATTCTTTGGCTTCTTTGATTTGTAGATCTATGTCTTTTATAAGATTTGGGAAGTTTTCCCCCATTATCTCTTCAACTAATCTTTCTAGTCCTTTTCTCTTCTCTTTCTGGGACACTGATGATTCTTATA
Organism: Myrmecophaga tridactyla; assembly: GCA_004026745.1. Lineage (NCBI taxonomy): Eukaryota > Metazoa > Chordata > Mammalia > Pilosa > Myrmecophagidae > Myrmecophaga > Myrmecophaga tridactyla. The sequence goes on along the minus strand of PVIY010015251.1, from coordinate 43,852 downwards.
TTTGTACTTACTGTTTTGTCCATCATTTTCCTGAAATCCTCTTCCATTTTTTCCATTTTTCTTGTCATTTGTTCTTTTGTACATTTGAGTTCAATCATCCTGTCTTCTAGCTCACTTATTCTTTCTTCTGCCTCTTCAAATCTGCTGTTGTGTGTCTCTAGTATATTTTTTACTTGGTCCACAGTATGTTTCTTTTGTGAGATTCACTATTTTTCTATTTATTCTTTCAAATTCATCTTTTTGCTCCTCTAGTGCCTTCTTGATATTCTCCGTGTCATTATGAACATTCTTTATTAGTTTTTCCAAATTCCATGTTCCCTCCAGTGTTTTAATTTGGTCATTTGGCTGGACCTTATCTATCTGAATCTTCATGTGCTTTGTGATTTTCTAATGTGTTTGGGGCATTTGTTTATCTTGATGAGCTTAATTTCCAAGTTGATTTCCTTGACTCATCTAAGGTTTTTTATTTGCTTGGGTTTGTCTTGATGGTCCCCTTTTGCACTTGGCTTGTTGGTAATTACTCGCCCAGCCAAAGCTCAGATCTCAGGAGGTGATGCAATTCTACTTGAGGCTTATGAACAGATGGTGTCCCTGAGCCATAACTTCCCTTCAGCTCCACTTCTCCTCGAGTGCCGTGGCCAGCTAAGCAAGATAGCACGGGGTGGGGCAGCTGTTCTCAGGGCCCAGCATGGCAGCTATGGGATAGCTACTCATGGCGCTTGGTGGAGCAGCTGGTCCCAGCAGGCAGAGCAGGGTTTCTCATTCCCTTGGGGAACTAGCCTGCCATGCCCATAGAGGAGGGGATCCAGCCTCCACAGCTTAGGAAACTTATATTTCTATGTGGGATCTCAGGCGTTCCACCACTCCATACTGGTGTAGGATGTGTGTCCAATCACTGATGTCCCTCAAACATTTGTTCCATCCAGTTCCTAACTATTTACTAGCTGCCCTAGAAGATGAAGTAAATTCCACTCCTCACTGTGCTGCCATCTTGCCCTGCTTCTTTATGGATACTTTTTAATTATATGCTCACTTGTTGGATCTGTGGACTTCTTATCCCCTTAGTGCCTTTTGAGACTCTTTCTTTCCTTGATTTCTGAGACCCCTGGTTTTCTCCCTACTTCTCCATCTGCTTCTACTGCTTCAGGCTTTTCTTGGTTTGCTCATCCCTTAAATCAGTGCAACATCAGTGGGGATCTAATGGTTGCCAATTCCAAGTGGACCCTTTAAGTACCTTTGCATGGTTCCACTATTTCTCTTTTCACTCTGTAATGAGAATGGCATGTCCAGATGGGAGCTTGCTCCTTCAGCCTCAGTCTTAGAACAGTGAGGACACCTGGAGTTGAGCCAAATCAAACCCACAGCCAATATGTAACATCATTTGTCATTAGCCACTAAGACTTTTTTAAGCAGCATAGCCAAGCAAAAGCTGACTAGTAAAAATCTTCCCTTTTCTGATCAACTCTCTTTTCAGTGACCAGAAAGAAACCTTTTTGATCAGGCTGCCAAATAGAAATTTCTGCTCTGATGGATGTGTTCTGTATCTGTGCTGTCCAATGTGGTAGCCAGTAGCTGCACATATTGATTGAGAACTTGAAATGTGCCTAGTGTGATGATGATCTGAATTTTATTTTAATTTTATTTCATTTACATTTAAGTACCACAGAGCTCCTGAAATTAACCATGTTCTAGACTGGACTTATCATTTCTGTCCTCCAAACCTTTCCCTCTTCCTGATTTGCCCTATTTTGGTGAATGGCATCAGGTCTGTCTAATTGCCAAAGCCTCCATCTCCCCAACCTCAGTTGCCAATCTGTCGCCAATTCCGTGGAACAGATTTTCTCAGTAACCCTCAAACTAGTTCCCTTCTCTCCAGGCTCACTGTCACAACTTTGCAGTTCAAATCGTTATCACAGGGTGATGCGAAGGTGGATCAGTGGCAGAATTCCCACCTGCCATGCTGGGGACTTGGGTTCGATTCTGGTGCCTGCCCATGTAAAGAATAAATCTTTATCCCATTTTACCAAAATTTTTACCAAAGACTTCTAATTGGATTTCCTGCCTCCAGTTTTGCCTCTATTTGATCTACTCACACATTGCCAGAGATCTTTCTCACTTTTTTTTAACTTTTTTTATTGTACAATATAACATATATACAAAGCAAAGAAAGAAAAAAGCAATAGTTTTCAAAGCACTCTTCAACAAGTAGTTACAGGACAGATCCCAGAGTTTGTCATGGATTACCATACCATCCTCTCAGATTTTTCCTTCTAGCTGCTCCAGAATATAGGAGGCTAGAAGGCTTAAATATATTTTTATCACCATAATCGACTTTTTTCCTTCTTTTTTTGTGAAAAATAACATATATACAACAAAGCTATAAATTTCAAATCACAGCCCCATAATTAGTTGTAGAACATATTTCAGAGTTTGACATCGGTTACAATTCGGCAATTTTAGGTTTTTACTTCTAGCTGCTCTGAAATACTGGAGACTAAAAGAGATATCAATTTAATGATTCAGCATTCATATTCATTTGTTAAATCCTATCTTTTCTGTATAATTCCACCATCACCTTTGATCTTTCCATCCCTTTCTTTAGGTGTGTCTGGGCTATGGCCATTCTAAATTTTTCATATTGGAAGAGTCTGTCACTAATATGGGGTAGGGAGACGGAACTATCTGATGTTCTGGAGAGGCTGGGTCCTCTAGGTTTCAGGACTTATCTGAACCAGGAACAAATCTGGAGGCCAGAGATTTCTGGAAAGTCACTCTAGTGCATGGAACCCTTGTGGAATCTTATATATTGCCCAAGGTGTTCTTTAGGATTGGCTGGAATGGTCCTGGTTGGGGGTTGGCAGGTTATGATAGGTAGCAAGGTCTAACCGATGCTTGTGTAAGAGCATCCTCCAGAGTAGCCTCTTAATTCTATTTGAACTCTCTCTGCCACTGATACTTTTATAAATTACACTTCTTTTCCCCCTTTTGGTCAGGATGGAATTGTTGATCCCACGGTGCCAGGTCTGGATTCATCCCTGGGAGTCATCTCCCACACCACCAGGGAGACTTTCACCCCTGAATGCCATGTCCCATGTACAGGTGAGACTTTCTCACTTTTAAAAAATTTTATAGAAACATAACATACATACCATACAAATCACTCATTGAAAGTGTTCAATTCAGTGAATTTTAGTAGATTCACAGAGTCTTAATTTCTGAGAGTGCTGCAACAAAGTATCACAAACTGGGTATCTTGAAGAAGCAGAAATTTATTGTCACAGTTCTGGAGGTTAGAAACCTCAATCAAGTTGTCAGAAGAGCCTTGCTTCCTTCAAATTTTGTAGAGCCGAATCTGCTCTATGCCAGCAAGCTTTCTCTTGAAAATGTACCTACGAATGGTGATTGTGAATAATGTACTATGAACATTCGTGTAAAAGTGTTTGTGTATCTGTTTTCAAGTATTTTGGGTATATTCCCAGGAGTGGAATTTATGGGTCATATGTAACTATGTTTAACCTTTTGAGGAACTTCCAGACAGTTTTTGACAGCAACCACACCACTTTCTATTCTCTATAAATGAGAATTCCCTCCACATCCTCATCAACACTTGTTATTATCAACACTTGTCTTTTTGCTTATGGCCAACCAGGTGGGTGTGAAGTGACGTTTTATGGTTATTTCCAGAGATCTTTCTAAAATGTAATGGTCATCATATGTTTAACAATTTAAAAATCCTTTAATGATCTCTCATGGTTTTCAGGAAGTGTCCAAACTTTTTTTGTAGAATGAGATGGAGAAAATTTAACTCGCTAGGATTCCTATAGGCTTCCTAGGAGGCTAGATGGTAGAGGATGCTTACCATTAAGGGGACCAACTATCCCTTTTTACCCAGGATTTTCAGTGCTAACACCAGGAATGATCCCAGCAAATAGGGACTTTCCAGGACTCATTTACCTTAAGCCCTAAGGGGCAGAAAAGGCCTAGGTAATATCTAGAACCATATTATTATGACATCCTGCCTCTTCATGATTTGCTTCTACCTGTATCTCACCCTTGTGCATTGACAACACCTGCTACTGATGACAAATTCAGACAGAGAGATTTGACTGTAAGGAACTCAATTCTACAATAATTGAAAAACTTGGCCCAATCAAAACAACTCACCTCAGAACTTGCTGCCAAATCCTTCCATCAAAGTACTTTTTTTTCTTTTTTTGCATGGGCAAGCACCAAGAATCGAACCGGGTCTCTGGCATGGCAGGCTAAAGCTCTGTCTGCTGAGCCACCATGGCCCGCCCGCATCAATGTACTCTTGATAGCAGAGTGATCAAACAGATACCCCTAGGAATCTGGGCATAACACTTCTCTTATACCCAGTGTTTTTCTTCAAAAATATGCAGATTTTCTATGCTATGCTATAAAATGTTATGCTTTTTAAAATAGAAAATAATTACCTTAAGTAATTATCAGTCAACTTATTTTATGTTTTCCCCTCGATTTTTGAGTAAAATTGATAAGTCTAGGAAAATACACAGTACTGACCCTAGGGCTTTTCTTGCCACCATCACAAGGCCCCACAGTTCCAGACAAGATTAATGTCCTAATTTGAGACACTTGAATGGCGCCCCCCATTTCTGCTACATTTTCCCCCAGGTTGTGATTGCTTTTAGATTCCTAAAGGACAAGGTTCACGCCTGGATGTCCTGTTTGCCAAGTTTCCACCTCCATCATGGGCACTTGTATAGTTCTTGTTAAGTTAGTTGAGGATTGACTGATTCAGAACTTTAACAAAAATAAAACACACAAAACTTTTCAACTATTATTGAGGTCACTTTAAAACTTTGTACCAACTTAACAAAAGTGTGCATGTACATTGATATTGATGATTATTTTGCTAACAGAAGGCCCTATCAGTATCATCTAAAATCTAATTGCCGTTCAGAAATACTCCAGGCATCCCTAGTTGCTCTGCCCTGGTACTCTTGGAATTCCATGGACAGGGACCTTCCACGTCAAATCTGCACCCACAGAAAGCATAATCCTTGGAGAACCCGCTGATTAATCTTTCTCCAGGTCAGACACATATAACAAAACAGGTCCTCAAAAATGTAGCTTGAATGATTTGAAAATCCCTGCGAAAAATATAGTGTTAACTTTTTTTTATTTTAATGCAGTTTTATTTGAGAATAATTTTAGGTTTACAGAAAAGTTCTAAAGATAGTACAGCGAGTTCTGGAATATGCTTCACCCATCTTCCCCGATGTTAACATCTTACAGAACCATGGTAGGTTCTTTGAAACCAAGAAATTAACATTAGTTAATAAGCTAAACTACCCGCTTCATCTGGATAAGTTAAATTGGGATAAAAATACAAATCTTTATTGACATAAAGAGGAATTTGTCACCAGGAAAAAGGAAGAACTTTTTTCCTATGGGATGAGCCCAGCAAAATATGAAAATTTACCTTCTAGTTCTGCCTTCAGCAGATAAGGACTAGATCAAATAGAGCAATGCTTCTCAGACTTCAGTGTGTGCATGAGTCACTGAGGATCTTTTAAAATACAGATTCTGATTCAGTAGGTCTAGGCAGGTACCTCTCAAACAAGCCCTCCACCAAGCCTATGCTGTTGTTTCCCAGATCACAAGGATCCGAAAGGATCTGGAGCAGCACTGTCCAGCAGAGCTTGCTGCAGAGGTGAAAATGTTCTATAATCTGCGCTAATAGGATAGACACTGGCCACATGTGACTAGTACAATTGAGGAACTGGATATTTAATTTTCTTTCATTTTAATTAATATAAACTTAAATAAATTTAAAACTACCTTCAAACTTAAATAGCCACTACCATATTGCATAGCACAGGATTAGAGAGTTTTGTAATGAGAAATATTCTCTCATTCTCCAAGAGTTAGGGTTTTAAATGCTTCCAAAGGACTAGAGAAAAAATAGGAAAGGAGACAGATAGAGATGGAGATCCATTTGCACATGATAATATTGCAACAAATATCAGAGCAGAGATGCCAGTGGGCAGTGGCAGCAATCTGATGCATCACCACTGCTCAGTGGTCCAAAGGTGCTTCTTTCCATGAGCGGGATGACAGAGAAGACAGATGATGGCAAAAATATATTTTTTTTCATTAAATGAGGCTGCTGCAGTGTTGGTGACCTGAATTGGAGCTCTCCCTTTTGTTCTTCAGTGATATGGAAACATTGAAAGTATATTTCCAGCCTGAACTGAGGCTCATTTCACAGTGACCTTGCTTAGACACCTTTTGTTCAGCAGCAGAAGCAAAGTGGGCATGCCAGCCAGAGCATAACTATCCATTCATCTACCCATCAATGCCTTTTGAGCCCCTGTTTGGCTCCAGAGAAATCACAGCAGCAGTTGAAGCTCGGCAGAAATCTATCCACGGAATGAGAGTCTGGCTTCAGAATCCAGTCTCAAATGCACCACCACCTTACGTTTATCTCTGAGGTCATGCACGCTGAAAACCCAGCCTAGAAAACTGGCTTAAGCTGATCCAAACCTATTCGCAACCTCTTGTAATTCTTGATTTGTATCAATTCTGCAGACTGATACACAAAGTTTTCTGTTTCTGACCACTTTGTCATCTGAAAACTAAGGCCCTTACAAGAGGACCCACCCTACACATCCCCTCCCCACCCCAAAGCCACTAATACCATGAGGACCTTAAACTTGTGTTCAATTTATATCCATAAAGTATGTCAGAGCATCACACTCTCCCCAGGGTTCCAGCATTCCATGCCAAGAGCAAGGCGAGGTGTCAGGATATAAAGCTATTGAGTTAGTTTGGTGGAGGGTAAAAGGGTGTGGTGGAGTCCTGGTCCAGTGTGAACACAGGAGACATTCTTTAAATGATGATACCCCCTGCAAGGGGGACCCGGGACCTACAGGTTTACTTTAAGCACTCTCTAAAATTTTAAGACCGGGGTGGCTGCCGTGGCTCAGCAGGCAGAGCTGGGACCTGCCGTGCTGGAGGTCTGGAGTTCGATCCCTGATGCCTCCTGCCCATATGCAAATTTTAAAAAAATAATAAATAAATAAAATAAAATAAAACTTTAAGACCGGTTGTACTCTAGAAAATATCTTATTGTAAGTGGAGCCTTCGTTATGTGCACTCTAACTCCAGGTGCTGTGGCTATAGCAATGAACTAAACAGACAAAACTGCCTGCTCTCACAGAACTCTTTTACACCCCCTTCAGAAATTAAGAGAATCATAAAATACAATTTATCTCATATACATTCACTAATAAATAACTCTTTCAAAATGGGACAAGTTGATGCCAATTTGGACTAACATCATCTTTTTGAGAACTATTTAAGAATGCTAATGTTTATCTTCGTCAAAGGAAAGACTGATATTTCCTATGAGAACTGAAACAAATCTAACATTTATTGAGCTTTTCCCATGTGCCAGAAATTGTAATAAATAACTTTATGTAAATTATTTTATCATCATAAAATTATTATCCCATTTTATCCTCATAACAACCCAAATGAATTAAGTACTAAATTATTCTGTTTACAGATGAGGAATGATAATATCTGGGGAATAATAAACCAATGAATTTATGGCTCCAACAGCAAGAGCCAAGCCTGATGGACTGCAATCATGGGCTTTGTTCTGTGGTGCAGAAAAGATAGTTTTTTTGTCCCTAAGGCTAGTACCCTAGGGAAGTAGAAAAATGAGATCTGACAAGAGTCAAATGAAAGAGACCAAATGAGAAGAAAGGCATGGCACTTATTTTCTTAGCTTGGGAAGAGGTTTTGGTGTTCTTTTGATGAGCATTAGCAAGAAAGCAAGTCACATTGATTTTCACTGGCCATTATTTTGTGGCAGGGTTTGGAAGGTGGAATAGCTTCAGGATAAAGCACTTGGTAAGAATGAAGGGATAGAAATAAACTATGACTTGGTGAACACAATGTACCTGAGGTCCAGCCTATTTGGATTTCTTACTATGTAAGACAATAAGTTTTCTAATTGCTTCAGGCAGTGTGAAATTGAAGGTTTGTGTTACATAAGCTCCACACCCTAATTGATACAGTGATTTAGTTTCAGAGACTGCAAACCATGTATTGTAGCTAGGGCCATGTAGAAGGCAAGCTGAAAGTTCAGAGGGGTCTGAAGTAGAGTTGAGATGAGGCCAAGTCAAGGAGGAGCAAGGTGTCCCAACCAAGTCAGGAGAACAAACCATAGGTCACCCCATGGAACCCAAGGGACAGCAACCCCAGACGCTTAGGGGTCAGACCACACAGCCCAATGAAGATGGCAGTAACTAGAACCCCAGGGTTGCTCCTTGTCTGAGGTTCCTCTCCTGGGCCCCAAGTTCACAACCACCCTTCCCCAGTTCCTGCACACCTACTTCTTGAGAAGAGAAAGGCAAAGAAGAGGAACCATGAAAAACCAAGTTACCTACTACCACCACTCACCCACCCTCCCACCACCCATCATTCCCAAATAAAGACTGCTGAAGACCCAAGACTGAAATGCAAACAATTGGCAAATTAAAGTAGTACTCAACTGCCTCCCTTCCCCACATCCCCTAACCCTTCCATCCCTTACTACACAGAAAGGTAGGGACTTGCAAGGAAGATTAGCTCCCTTTAGAAAATAAAGAGACTCTACCTTTCCATGTTCATCTAAAACATCATTGCGCAATTTTGAGCCCCCACAATAAAGAAGTTACAAGAGCAGGGCAGGATTTAAAAATAGGTGATCTGATTCTGAAACTTTTGCTGGTTACCACACTTGTAGTCTGTAAAGGACGGCAAATCTCTGGCCCATGTGCTTCCTGGCAGGTGTCGCTAATTGATCATCACACTTCATCCTTCTGAGCTCATCTAAGGCCTCAAAAGCCTTCTCAACACAGAGCTCCAAGATACCATTAATCAATTGATCCAAGTTGGCAAATAAATTGAAAACAATTTGCAATTCTTGATGTGGATCTGAATAGTAATTTGATGAGGAGGAAACAAGATTCTTACTAGCATTTCTCATTAGAAGGTTGCATTTCTGAGGGACAGACACCAAAAATCACTCTGAAGGACATCAGTGTTGCTCCAATGCAGAGATAACAAATATGTGCAACTCAGAACTTTGTTTAGAAAGTACTGGAATTTTCCTTCTGACTACTTTTACCCCAGCAATGAACGGAAATAAAAGCTCATTCCTTCTGCCTTGTCACTGAGCATCATAAAACACCCAGGATAAGTTCTTCTTCAAGGCTTTTCCACAGACTCCAGAACCATAAGTAACACCACATTTTTAAAACACTTTACTGGAGCCAAAAGTTTAGCCTTCTTGGTTTGAGCTTTCCTTGACTTCTCAGTGTGGCTAAACATCTGACAACCATTTGGTGGAACAAGTGAAGGATTAAAACAAGAAACCCAACCTTTTGTTGACTTTTCTGCTGATACATTGGAAATTCATTTAGGGCCACAAACGTAGACGGATTCTTATTTGAAGATTAAAAATGCAATTTCTGCAGAAGCCATTTACAGTCTTTGGAGGTCACAGATAGCTGTCAACACAGGATTCCTGAAGAGGATTCCACTCTCTCCCTTAACCTTGCCCTGTCACCTTTAAAATAATTTCAGCATCCACTAGGTGGATGGCCTCAGTCAATGGCGTCATTGGTTCATTGAGTTGTGGTAGCACTTGACTGCCAGGCTGGTTCACCTCAGGCTGAGGAAGCAGCCAGCAGTAATACCTCCCTGCTTGTCCAAGAGGGTCTGCTTGTACAGTTTCACAACCCCAAATGTGCCTTCTAATTACATCATGGGCATTCCATAACAACTGGTTTCTTCCACTCCACCTCCTCATCTTGCTCTCTCTGATGAAATCCTCAGTGTCCCTACAAACCAAACTGCATCAGGTTTCTGAGCATATTAAATCTGAAAAATCTTTATAAGTTTCTAGAACCTTCTATACCTCTGGAAGCTATGTAAGAACTTTATAAAGGTCTGGGGAAATTTCCCAACAAAACTGGCATGTCCTCGGAGAAGACAGAGGAAAATAGTGTCAAGAATATGGCTTTGGAATCAAACCGACCGGCTTTTCAATCTTAGCTCTGTCACCTGCTGGCTGTGTGTCCTTCGACAGGTTTCTTGATCTTTGAGGGCCTCCGTTTCGCATCTCTAAGAAGCATAGTAGCAAAACCTGCTCCTTGGGTTTTTAGGATAACTAAGTGAGAAGAAATCTCTTTCTGTGGGTGTTTGCTTCCCATTCCTCCTTGCTCTCAGCATATGTGTATCAACTGGGAAATCTTCCAGAAAAATAACCATGCATTATTGCATTGTCCTTACTTTCTGGATAGGGAAAAAAGAGGTTCTTGAAGAGGATATGTTTGTAAGAAAACAGGAAAGAGAACCTCAACCTCTTGAGTCTGCTTGGGCGTGTGTCTGACTCACAACCTCCCTCTCTGAAGTCCCGGAGCATCCATGAAAAGGTGGTTGCATGAGATGCTCATCGAAAAGCACTGGAGGAAGGGGAAGAACCTCTCACTCCACCCTGGAGGCAGAGTGGAGCTCGGGGGTGGCAGTGACCCCGCCAGCCTGTGTGGCAGTCAGGGAAACCTAAAACCGGGCATGCTGGAGGGACTGTCACATGGGTCTAGTGACAGCCAACCTGTTGGGAGCTGAACCGAAGAATCCTAGCACCACGAAAGGTTCGGGTTGCATGGCGGCCTCCCAAGCCCCCGTCTGCCCTTCTGGTCTCTTCAACCTACTCTACCCAACGCTCCAATGAGAAAGGAGTCAGGGCTGCATTTCCCCTCTGGGTAAGCATTATTATAGTGCTTCTAGCTGAATACGCCTTAGCTTGGATGCCTTCGTTGCCACAGAACAAGGAAGTCCATGGAGAAAAATAAAGGGAAGGCAAACGTTTTCTTTTTTTAAGAAATAAAATCAGTTGATCTCTAAGCAGATTTTCAGCACTGCTGTCGTCTTTAAAGAGTACACACATTTGAAGCCTCGGAAATGCAGAGACTCTGCTAGGTGGCAGGGTGGTGAATGACAACTGATTGGACATAGCCATGGGTACTGGGCATAGGTCCCTGGACTCACAGACACTATATACTCAGAGCTGAATTAGTAGTGGGGTAGAGCAAGGGACCCGACTGTCTTGCCTTTCCCTTCTGTTTCCTTCCCACCTGCATTTCCCGAAGGATGTCCTGAAAAAATGGTCAAATAGATAAAATCGGGGAAGCCCAATGGACACATGCATCCTTTAGGTTGCCTTCCATGACAAGTAGTAGCAAATCCCACAGTGGCTCAAGTTGTAAGGACATTTGTTGTATGTGGACCAGAAGCCAGGAGGTGGGCAGTACCAAAGTGCCAGGCACCAGCTTGGCCTGTCCTGTTTCAATTCTCATGGCCCTTTCCTCATGGTCACAAAATGGTGGCCACAGCTCCAGGTATCATATCCTCACACAACCTTGCACAAAGACAGGAAGCAAGGAGTTGCCCCCCCCCCAAAAAAAAAGCTCTCTTTTTTATTCCCAGAAGCCCCCAAAGACCCCACCCCATTAAGTCTCATTGACAAGAACCAGTTGCTCATTCCTAGCAGAAGAGACCAGAAATCCTGTGACTGCCCTAGAAATATGTTTCATTCAATGGGGTGGGCTCTATTACCCTAAACAAAATCAGTTTTGATAGCAAAATAAAAAAATCTATTTGTAAGCAACAATCGGAGTCTGCCATTAGCAATTTCTGTACTCCGGGACATCTGAGCGCCTTCTTATGTGAATGTACATTGTTACTCTCAAGAGGCAGAGTAAATGTGGAAGGTTTCCCAAACTTATTTGATCACAGAACCCCTCTGTCACTAAGCATCTTATGAGACTTGGGTTCTATGGAACAGAGTTTGGGAAACAACACCCCATGTGCCCGCCATACCCCCCGACATCAGTATTTTCCCTCTTAATTGGTATGACATCACTTTTAAGCTGGACAAAAACCTTCCCTTCGGCCTTGAACAAATACAATTGTCATAAATTTTCTGTCTTCTTGATATTTTATTTTTTTAAGGTACTCCTGATCTAACACAAAACAGGACTCAGGAAGACAATTTTTCTGTCTGTGCCAAAAGCCTCCATTAGACATTTGTCCTTAAGTATTTTCAATCCCCACCAAGTTCTTCAACAGTACGAGATGCGGGATGGGGGCCTGAAACCTAAAAGCAGCAACTATTCTTTAAATGTCTAACAATTCCACCCACCCATGTGTACTGCATTCACCCATATGTATGTTTGGTGTGTTTCTGGTTTTTCCCCTCTTAATTATTGATGTTTAGGCTTCCTTTCTCTCTTTTCACAGTGATTATTAACTATTGCAGCTACTACTTACTGAGCAGTGCCCAGGAAAGGTGCTAAGCATTTCACCTGCATTATTTGATTCTTACACCAAGACTGTGAAGCTAGTCTTACTATCATTCCCGTCTTACAGGTGAAAAACACTGAGTTTGGTGAAGTTCAGACAGACAAGGTCTGTCTAACTCCAAAGCCCATCCTTCCAAGTGTCATGGTGCAGATTATCTACCAGCTGCCAGGAAAGATTCGGGGGGAGAGCTTTTCTGGTAGAAAGCGAACCTGGGCTCACCAGCCCCCTTCATGAAGTTGTCACCATGTGATAGTAAAATCTGCTGTTGCCTTAAGGAACTTCTTTTTCTTTAAGGCAAGATTTGACATAAATTACAAAAAGAGTAATCAAGCCCCCCCCCCAGAGAGATTTGGTGTGTGTGTATGCCTGTGTGTGTGTATATATATGTGCGTGTGTGCTTCTCAGGGCAAGATGGGGCATGTAAATCATATTTTTCCCATTAGGTAAAATCAGCTTAAGAATTACATTATAGGTAGTCCTCAAAAAAAAAAAAAGGCATTTCTAAAAGGGCAGCTTATATGATGTTTATAAAGCAAAGGAGCAGCTGCAAGGGTAATTCAGTGGAAGAATTCTTGCCTGCCACGCAGGAGACCCAGGTTTGATTCCCGGCCCATGCACTTCCCAAAAACTAATATACAAACAAAGAAATAAACAAAAATTCAACAAATAACAGATACTCACATGGAAAAAGAATGAAATGTGACCCCGCCACACAGCATACAAAATAATAATAATAATAGCCACCAGCATTTTCCAAACCCAGTACTGGATGTTTTAGATACATTTTTTTTTCAATTTCTTACAACAATCTTGAGAAGTGGATGTTACTGCTCTAATTTAATAAATCAGGAAACCAAGTTTTCAAGAAGTTAATCAGCAAGATGACAGTAACAAAGCTGGATTCAGGGTTGAGAAATACAGAGTGTTACAAACAGAGGGTTCTAGGCCTAGTCCACATTGGATCCAGTGGTTAAAGCCACCCACTTCCCTGCCAGGCCTGGTGGCCTCCTGGGGAATGGGCCAACAGACGAGGCAGGGCCAAGATATGAGGTTTGAACAGCGATGCAGTGGCCACTTCAGCTTGGCTGCAAGACTGGGCATTACATCCTAAACTGGATATTTAGTTTGAGACACTGGAAGCTTTGGAGGCATTACTTGAGTCCTCGGTTCCCCTTCTACAAAGCAGAGATTTCATTGCTGCTTGCTCATTCACTTCATGTGGTATTTGCCTTGTGAATTAACAATACTTATAAATTACTGTGAGCTCCTTCAAGAAAAGCACCGCTTCTACCCAAAGCACCGTTTGATGATTATTGATTTTCTTATACAGCCTATATTTTTCAAGTACAGTCTGAAATGTCAGCTTGAATCAGAAGATCCCTTTCATTGGATCGTTAAAATGACCATTGTTTTGTTTCCTGGAGGAGCTTCGACTGCACCACAAAAATCTTCTTAAAAAAAAAAAAAAGTAAGTAAATTCAACTCACCATGTTGAAATAAAAGAGAATGTCTCTTTCATATGCTCATGCTTAGGCTTGGCTGCTTTTAAGATGTTTCAAGGGATTTTCTTTCTTTCTCTTTTTTTTTTTTCTCCTCCCAAATGACCTTCTTTGTTTAAGGGATCCCTATTTGCCCTCTTGCCATTTATTCCTTTGCCAGAGACTAAGTAAATGTGAGGACACAAAGGGACAATGAGAATTGTTACCTGAGGCAAGAAGCCACCTGCATGCACTTAGGGACGCTCCTTCTCATGTATCTTGCCTGTTTGTACCAGGGGCATTTAACAAGAAGGGGCCCCACCCAGCTCACTTTCTCAAGGCCGATCGAGGGTGGAGTGGGGGGAGGGTGTCCCCCCAGTTCTTCAAAGCTGATGAGTTCTGAGGAAGCCAGGGGAAAATGCCCCTGAATTATTGTAATTATTGTAGCTGCAGCTGTCGTTACTATTCTTGTTATCAATTCAGTCCTTTTCTACTACAAAGAAATCGCAGGGCAGCAGAGCCATCCTAATTCACATCAAATGCATGTGATTATAAAATATTTTTAAGTGCATAGAGAGGCCGGAGGCCAAATGGAAAAGGCAAAAATGTGAAGTGACTTTCCCATTCATTATTCACCACCATCACCCACTGTAACTCTAAAAGTCAAACTAATATGAACAATTCAAGATTATTTTTCCCCTACAGGCAATTCTAGGCAAAGAGATTGCAGGCCCTTTTGTATTTCAGCCTTTTGTTTTGCCCTTCACTCCTTATTTTTTGTCCTCTCCACCCAGCCGCCCCATTCTACAGAAATTAAAATTTGGAAATATTAGGTAGAAATATTAGGCACAAAGGCCACACACTAAAGACAGGACTAGCCCCTGCTTTCAAAAGCAAATATCAAGGGAAAGGTAGCAGAAGTCTCGATATACTGAAAGACCCATCTGGGCAGGACAACTGATCCAAAGTCATAAAACTGAAAGTATGCAGAAAGAAAATGACGATTGCTGACACAGAACAAATGAATTGACTATTCATACAAGAAGCTGGGTTGTACCTGAAAGGAAAGAAACACAAAGGAAAGGTCTGTAAAGTTTGCTCACTTCAGATTTTGCCAAGCATGCAGCACACCTGTAAGATCAAACTGTGAGCAGCTCATAAGATGTGTCGGGGTGGACGGTGGGTAGAGACTCTGAACGCCTAATGGCATGCCTTTCCCGACATAAATCACTCCAGAAGAGAATGCGTCTAGGACCAGTCCCTTCTGGGCCCCCCTCCAAGGTGGCTTAGATACTGAATTACCAAAGAAACTCCTGATAGGCAGGCTTTTCCAGCAAGTCAGCCATTGTGTGACCCCAATGATGGTGTAGACCCTATTACAGCTTTCATTTGGAAACTAAGTTGCTTCCCAAACATTTGGTGTTTAAGACAAATCAGTGACCAGAGCCTCAGTGTCTGGCTCATGGTAGACATTTAATGTTTGTTGAATGACTGAATGTCCACAATCTCAACAATAACCTACATGAAAATTAGATTTGTGTTCCTAGTTATGCTGATTCCTCTAAAGAATATATCTCTTAGAAATTGCACTGTCTTCCATCATCATTATTCTACGATCGTGGCTCCTAGAGGCAGAAGTGGCACAAAGGAAGGAAGGAAGGAAGAAGGGAGGAAGGGAGGAGGGAAGGAAGGAAGAAAAGGGAAGGAGGAAAGGAGGAAGGGAGAAGGGAGAAAGGAGGAAGGAAAGAAGGAAGGGAGGAAGGGAGGGAGAGAGGGAGGAAGGATAAAACTTTCAAAGTTGTTGAACAAAATATTGTAGTCAATTCCCTAGGCTAGGGAAGAGGGAAGGGAGCTTGCCCAGATAGTCAACCCAGTGAACTGGCTCAAGAAGGGCCAAGACCACCTGCTAGCCACAGTCAGATGAGGGCAGAGCCTATGGAAGGGGGCCCAATGCAGGCAATCCAAGCCTGAGGTCCGGAACCCAGATATATATATTATATATATATAATATAAATATATATATATTTAAATATTTTTATTGAGAAATATCCATAAACATATAGTTCAGCCATATTATACAGTCAGTGGCTCCCAATATCATTACATAGTTGAGTATTCTTCACCATGATCATTTTTAGAACATTCACATCACTCCAGCAAAATAAGTAAAAGAGAAAAAAGAAAAAACTCATACATTCCATACCCCTTACCCCTCCCTCTCATTGATCACCAGTATTTAAATCTACCTAATTTTTACCCTTTATCTCCCCCTATTATTTATTTCTTTATCCTTATTTTTTTTCTTTTCACTCATCTGTCCATACCCTGGATAAAAGGAGCATCACACACAAGGTTTTCACAATCACATAGTCACATTGTAGAAGCTATATAGTTATACAGTCTTCTCAAGAATCGAGGCTACTGGAACACAGTTCAACAGTTTCAGGTACTTCCCTCTAGCCACACCAATACACCATAAACTAAAAATAGATATCTATATAATGCGTAAGAATAACCTCCAGGAGAACCTCCCAACTCGGTTTGAAATCTCCCAGCCACTGACACTTTATTTTGTGTCATTTCTCTCTTCCCCCTTTTGGTCAAGAAGGCTTTCTCATTCTGATGGTGCCAGGTCACAGCTCAGCCCTGGGAGTCAGGTCCCATGTTGCCAAGGAGGTTTACACTCCTGGGAGTCATGTCTCATGTGGTGGTGGTGGCGGGAGAGCAGTGAATTCACCTGCCAAGTTGGCTTAGAGAGAGAGGACGCATCTGAGCAACAAAAGAGGCTCTCTGGGGGGGTGACTCTTAGGCATAATTATCAGTAGGCTTAGCCTCTCCTTTGCAGGAATAAGCTTCATGGAGGCGAGACCCAAGATTGAGGGCTCAGCCTATTGAATTGGTTGTCCCCACTGCTTGTGAAAATATCAGGAATTCCACAGATGGGGGAAGTTAAATATTTCCTCTTTTCTCCCCAGTCTCCCAAGGGGACTTTGCAAATACTTTTTTATTCTCTGCCCAAATTACTCTGGGGTATATTGGGGGCATCACACTAACTTGTACAAACCAACAAGATCTCATGCCCTAATCAAGAGTCCATGCAATTATCATGTTCATCTGACCCTACAAGTTAAATCAGATAATGTGCTATCCAAAATATAAATTTTGCACCAAATAAACATCTCTCCCTTTGATCTCACACAGAGGTTGAAGTTTTAAAATATGTGCCATATCATCCTTTACCCAGTATTCTGATTTACCTTAGTCCTATATAGATCAGCTTCATTCATATCTCTAGATGAAGTCTGATTACTTTCTCAGCTTTTTAAACAGTTCATAAACCATATATTAAGACCCAGAAATAGACCCAGACAGAAGTCAGAAAATAAAGCAATGGAGCAATGGATGAGAGTAAAGAGAAGCAAGTCAGAATATGAAGAATTAGAGGAGTTCTGAATGAAACTGAAGGACTTGAGTGGAAGGATAGGAGAAATCTCAAGTGCCTAGCACTGACAGGCTGTCGATTTTTAGAATAGTTTTATTTTTTTCTGTGTTCTGCAATCTTATTTAAAAATTTTTTTATTGCGGTAACATATATGCTTCAAATCCTTCTCCATTTAGCCTCTTCCATGTGTACACTTCAGTGGTATTAATTATATTCAGAATATTGTGCTATCATCACCACCAACCATTACCAAAACTTTTTCATCATTCCAAATAGAAACCATCAAGCAATAACTCCCATCAAGCACTGATCATTTCATTTATATTTGTTCTATCACATATACATTCATCTATCTATCTTTCTCTCTTTTCATCAATCCATTCTACCTTTTGATATTTTCTTTCACAGTATTATTTTTATGAAAACGTAGCCCTATTTTAAATGCTTATGGCTTTTGCTATTTATATTAAGGTAAGTTTAGCAGGGATAACTAACATCCCACAACATATATTCTCTCCTTCCTCCATAGTAATAGAATTTTAAAATGCTTACATGGACACTTAATACAAGATTACATTTCCCAGCCTCCATTGCAGCTAGGTATGGCCATGTGACTATGTTCTGGCCAATAAGATGTCAGATGAAGTGTCATGTGACAGCTCCTAGATGCCCACCCACCTTCCCTAAGAGACAGCATGCCTGGCTTGCTCTCTTCCTCATTCCTTCCTTTATTCTGCTGCTGGAACATAGCTGCCACCATCTTGGAAGATGAGGTTGAGGACGACAGCTTAAGGATGGCCTGGTGGAGTTGTGAGGCGGTGGGAGCCTGAGGACCTGAGGACTTTAGAAAGCACAATCACCATAAGAGTCCTGGACTGCTTACCCTTTGCAAGAAAGGCAAGCCAGCTTTGTTCTTGTTTAAGCTATGGTTATTTTTGGTGCTCTGTCCCTTGCAACTGAACCTAATTCTAAGCAATGCCACATGACTTGGCAATCAAACAGTATAGAAGGTCTTATAATAAAAAGCAACTGGAAGGCACTGATGTCCTCACAGCTTCTCTTCTGCTCCCCAGAGACAGACAGTTTCAACTCATTTAAGTGGTTACTTCTACATCTCTAAATGGTATGTTTCAATTCTGATTCTTCCATTTATCCAATTTGAACACCATCTATTAACTTCAGCTCACTTGAACATCTCTGCTTCTCCTTCATCCTTCCTGCTGATAAAAGCACACCCTATTTCAGTTTCTCTATTATTCATGTTTGTAAATGTAATATTGTTTACACCATGTTTCCATCACTCAAAGACTGAATCATCTCCCTGCTTTGTAAGATGAGATCATTGGCACATCTACTTCTATGTCGTTCCTTACCACATCTGCCCAATATCTGTCATCACAATCGCTATCACAGTTTTTGCCTTTACATTGTCAACCATGGTGGCATTTTCACACTTTCATTGACAGCCTAATTTTAGAGTGTGTGGAGGGAGGCCTGCATTGGTACTCTGAAATGCCAGAATATAGAGGGCTTTACTCCAGGACACCAAATCCCACCTTAGGTGCCCTTATTTTCCAGTAGCCCTATGATCTCTAATATGGAACTCATACAATATATTGTAATTATGTGTTTACATGACTATCACAACCAGGCACTGTATGGTTAGCAACACACATGTGACTAGCATATGGAGCTGTCATGATTCACCAAAGCTTTCTGAGTGACATGGCTAAGCCAGACCCAGTTAAGTTCAGATCCATTCCTCTTGGATATTTATGGATAATTCAGTGCTTGAGGGTCAACATGGTAGGCCATAGTTTCCATGTAATAAAGCAAGCTGTATTGTTTTTTGGCAGGTGAAAGCCAGGTTTGCAGACACCTGTAGCATGCAGCTCTTCTTCTTGGTCTCAGAGGCTCTACCAACCCTGTAAGGCACTCTGAAAACACCATCAGTGTCTGAGCTGAAGGACCACAACTTCATAAAGTTAGACTCGAGTAGGTAGTACGGAATGTCTGCTATGAATGAGGTGGTGGATCACAGAGGGAAACTGTTGAAATCATGAGATTCTGCTCCAAATGCGCTACTGGCACAGTGTAGGTTTCCTCCTCCGAGAACCAGATGAGAATACAGGAACACATGTGTCAGACGCTTTGGGTTGGAAGTAATGGCAACCCTGCTGTGAATATTCTTGGTACAAAAAAAAAATCCCAAACCATAATAAACACAGGAAGTATATGTTTATAGGGCTCACTTTTAGCTTGAGACTATCAATGTAAATCGAAAATGAGGATGGAGAAAGAAATCACATATGTTTAAATATGCTGATTTGTCTTCACCAGATTGCCTCATATCAAGTCAAATCTGTCCGACTTCTTAGACTGCAGTCTTCAGCAGCTCAGTTGGATATCTCAGACTCATAAGTTTGGAAAAGCTCGTGAAAGGTGATTGCATCCATCCTCCTCACTCAAGGCAAGACAGCATCCAAACAATTTCAGAAAGTCCTTAGTCCAGTGCAGGGAATTTTACCTCTTCCCTCACTGACAGTGCTATACCCAAACCACTGGCAGCATGAAGAGTAGAAAGAGTTCATATAAGAAGCAGAAGCATAACTGGAAAGTCAGTGATGTGACCCCATACTAAATGATCAAATGATTCAAGTAGCAGAGAAACTCCCAGAGAGAACAAGCCTGTCCCAGAAAAGGCACAGACATGGCAATACGACTGTCTACAAGTCATACTTTCTTTTACAACCTCACAAGGTCAGTGTGTTAACCATATTCCAGCCACCTACACAAATGCCTGGATGAAGTCCAGGTCCCTGTCTTTGTTGGTCTCCCACCACATTGCCCTCTTTGCCATCAGCCTTAAGGATCTTTGGTGGTTGATGGCTCAGTGTCCAGGCCATCTTTCCCACCTTCTCACGACCCATTCTCCCTTATTTGCCCCAAACTGTGTTTATCTACTATATGGGCTACTACATTGCTCGTCTTCCAACCTACTCTCAAGACTGCTAGTTGTCCCCCAGTCAATATCCTCTCCTTCCTCCTTTAGTAATGGAATCCCTAAATTTTAGCTGGTCATATGGCAGCTTCGCATTAAGAGTACATTTCCCAAGCTCCCTAGCTAGCTGTGGTCATGTGACTTAAGTTATGGTAAGAATATGTGTGGTTTCCAAGTCTTGTCCTCAAAAGGAGTGAGTGTGCCTTCCCTCATCCTTTTCTCTTTCGCATGACCTGAAATGTGAAGCCATCTCTTGTGTCATTGAGCCAAGTGGACAAGGGGAACACCCTAGGAGAAGGTAGAGAAACAAGATGGAAAGAGCCAGGCTCCCTGATACCATCAAGGCACCACTGTAGCACTGGTTGCCTACTAAATCCTTAAGAAAGAAAGAATTAAGCTTCTTTCTTATTTAAGCCACTATATTTCAGAGTTTCTTTGTTATCATGGTTTGTCTTATTTTCCTGGCTGCTATGACAAATAGCACACAATGGGTTGGCTTAACAATAGAAATTTATTGTCTCAAGGTTTCAGAGACTAGAAGGCTTGTTTCCTCCCAGGGTCAGGAATGTTCTGGAGAACTGGCAATCTTGCAATTCCTTAGCTTTCCCATCACATGGCAATGTCTACTACTTCCTTTTTTTGGGTTTCAGTTCTTTCTGCCTCCTCCCTCTGGTTTTCTCTTTTATAAGGCAACTGGTAAGAGGATTAAGACTCATCCAGATTCAGTTGACCATACCTTAATAAAAATAACATTTTAAAAAGGTCCTATTTACAATGGGTTCACACTCACAGGCCAATCAAATCCTTGATCTTGAGGCTTGTTCTTGTGAAGTGTATATATGTAGCAGAGGAACTTAGCCGACCTAAGAGTTACTTTGGACAATCTCTTTTGTTGCTCAAATGTGGCTTCACTCTCTCTAAGCCCAACTCTGCAGGTGAGATCATTGTCCTCCCCACTAAGTGGGACATGACATTTAGGGGTGAAGTCTCTCTGGTGGCATGGGAGATGGCTCCCAGGGATGAGTCCAGCCCTGGCACCATGGGATCAGCAATGCCATCCTGACCAAAAGAGGGAAAAGAAGTGGAATAAATAAAGTATCAGTGGCTGAGAGATTTCAAATAGAGTCAAGAGGCTGCTCTGAGGTCACTCTTGTACAAGCTTCAGTTAGACATTGCTACAGAGTCAAGAGGCTGCTCTGGAGGTCACTCTTGTACAAGCTTCAGTTAGACATTGCTACCTATCATAACTTGCCAAACCTCAACCAAAACCATCCCAGCCAATCCTAAAGAATACCCAGGGCAATATATAAGATTCTACAAAGGTTCCATGCACTAGGGTAACTTTCCAGAAACCTACAACCTTCAGATAAGTCCTGAAATGCAGAGGGGTCAGCCACTTCAGGACATCAACTAATTCCATCCTCCTATCCCATATTAGTGGTAGCCCCTTCCAATATGAAAAAGTTAGAATGGGCATAGCCCAGACACCCCTAAAGAGTGGGAGAAAGATCAAAGGTGATGGTGGAGTTATACAGAGACAATAGGGTTTAACAAATAAGTATGATTGCTGAATTATTATATGGATATTTCTTTTTGTCTCTAGTACTTAGAGCAGCTAGAAGTAAAAACCTAGAATTGTGGAATTGTAACCAAACTCTGAAATCTGTTCTACAACTAATTGTTGCGGTGTACTTCGAAATTTATTGCTTTTTTGGTATATATATTATTTTTCACAAAAAAGAAAAAAAAGTTGATTGTGATGATAAATATATATATTCTATCCCATACATATTCCTTCTAGCCTCCAGTGTCTGGAGCAGCTAGAAGTAAAAATCTGAGATGATGGTATGGTAGCCCATGACAAACTCTGTGATCTGTCTGTCCTGTGACTACTCATTGAAGAGAGCTTTGAAAATTATTGCTTTTTTCTTGGTTTGCTTTGTATGTATGCTATATTATACCAAAAAAAAAGGTTTTTTAAAAAAAGAACATGATTTTTTTATGGAGAACATGATTCAACTCACCACAAAGTCTATTATACATCTGGATAAGCACTATTTCAGATCATTTTTACCATATTTACTATGTATTCCAAATGCCAAAGTTCTGCTTCCCCTTCCTTAGACATCCACTGAACCCCTCCTCCACCATCCTCAATGAATTCCTGACTTCCCCTGTGATCATTTTCCTTTTGTGCACTGCGGTTGGAGTTCTCAGATCTAGAGTACTTAATACTTGTCAGAGTGGTGGCTCTGCATGAAAATGAACCAAAGGATATATCTGGGCTGGCAGAAGATATTCAATCAATGCCGGTTAAATACATCCATGACCCATAAGAAGTCCTCCCACTAAAAGCAAATGAAATAGCTAATGGGATTTTTCTCCTTCAAATTCTTTAAAATAATTATTATCATCTTATATTCATTTTATCTCTGTGTTAGATACTGTGTTTGTAAGCAATTTGCATGTCGTTTAGTCTTACAAGAACAGAGCTATCTATTATTATTATTATTATATCCATTTCACAGATGAGGAGACTGGGGGCTCAGAAAAGCTAAATAACTTTCCCAGAGCAAGTCAAGGGGCAGAGCCAGGACTCAAAACTCTGTCAGTCTGACTTCTCTGCCACCCCCATCCTTAACCTTTGTGCTGACTTTCATGGCTCAAGACAGAGTTAAGTGAAGAATGAGTTGCTATAACTTTTACTGCTCATATTTTCCAGGAAGTGCCCCAAAATATGAGCCCTCAAGAAAGCCAGCATGGCATGTGGGACAGATCATGCAGGAACCAAGCTTTGCCATCATGGTCCAGATATTCAGAGACCTGAATGCCCAGACTTCCAGAAACACTTAATAATTCTTTTAAATTATTTTTTGAAGCACAATAACTCACCTCCATATGACATGTTGTGGTCAATAAATGCTGATACAAACGCTAGCCCTCTTGAATCACAAAACCAGCTTGTGAGGTTGTTGGACCTATGATATTATCCCTGTTCTCCAGATTAGGAGACTAAGAGCCAGGGTGAAGGTGAGTGTGCTGGGAAGTGGCTACTAGGGACCTGAATGCAGAATTTTTATTTCCTTCATATCTTGTGATCTTCCTATTCTGCATGCCACCTCTCCTCTGTCCTTCCCCACTCCACCGACCACCCAAAGCAAGCTATGAAGCAATTATGACGGATCAGTCTTTACACATGGAAAACAAATAATGCTAGTTTTTAACATTTTATTCCCAAATTCTTTTTTTTTTAAGGTATCTAGTCTGTTAGCTGGCTAGCTATAGATATAAGACAATACACAGAGTTTAGTGGTTTGAATTCAGTGGCGATTGGAGAAAGTACCATCAGATGGCTTAAGTTAGGTGGCCAAGATGCTCCCATTTTTCTAGCAACTTCAGGGGTTGGGAAATGCCCACCTACAAGATGGGACTGTGAACAAGCCCAAAAAAGAATTGGGTGAGACAAGGGTAACAGAACCTCCCTGAGCAGGTAGACCACAGAACTGTGCCGCGAGTAGGACCTGTGCAGGGCACCCACATGTTGCTTGTTTTCCACAGGTGCTAAATGCACCGGAAATGCCTGTCTTTTATCTTTCCATATTCAAACAGGTTGGATCCAAAGCCCACTCATCTGGACACTGAACTTTTAGTTGACAATTTGCTAGATATGAACAGGGAGTTTCTGTACTGGTCATTTTTCCCTGGATTATGGATTCATGGGGTTTGGGGTGGGGTGGGTGGAAGTTAGTTTTCTGGCTGCTAAAACAGATACCAAATAATGGGTTGGCTTAACAACAGGAATATATTGGCTCAGCATTTCAGAAGTTAGAAGACTTGCTTCCTTTCCAGGGTCAGTTTCTTCTGACTGCCTGGCAATCTTTGGGGTCCCTTGGCTTTTCCATCACATGGCAATGCATCTGGCAGAGTCTTCGCCTTTCTCTTTTGAGTTCCGTTGACTTCCAGCTTCTGGCTGCTCCACACGGCTTCTTCCTTGTCCACTTTTCTTTGCTTAAGAAGATCTCAGCCATAGGAGATTAAAGCCCACCCTCATTCAGGTTGGGCCATATCTTAACCAATGACATCTTCAAAGGTCCTGTTGACAAATATGTTCACACCCACAGGTGTTCGGGTTTGGACCCGAACGTGGCTTTTGTGGGGAACATGATTCAATCCCCAAAAGAAGGTGTTCTAGTTTGCTAGCTGCCAGAATGTGATAAACTAGAAACAGAATGGCTTTTAAAAGGGGGGATTTATTAAGTTGCAAGACCATAGCTCTAAGGCCAAGAAAATGTCCCAACCAAAGTGAGGTTATAGAAAAGTCCAATTTAAGCGTTCCAGGGAAAGATACCTTGGTTCAGGAAGGTCGATGACATTCAGGATTTTTCTCTCTCAACTGGAAGGGCACACGGCAAACAAGACGACATCTGCTGGCTTTCTCTCCAGGCTTCTTGTTTCATAAAGTTCCCCCAAGGGGCATTTTCCTTCTTCATCGCCAAAGGTCTCTGGCTATATGGGCTCAGTAGCTCTTTCCAAAATGGTTCCCTCTTAAAGGGCTCCAGTAAGCAACCTTGAGTGGGTGGAGACACACCTCCATGGAAATTATCTAATCAAAACTTACCACCCACAATTGGGTGGGTCACATCTCCATGGATAATTAAAAACTCCCACCCAGCAATACTGAATGAGGATTAAAGGACATGGCTTTTCTGGGGTACACCACAGATTCAGACCAGTACAGAAGGGGATGACAAAGTTAGAAGCGAAAATATTTATAGCCATCCACCTGCTGGAGTATTCAAGCAAAGACCATTACTCAGAAGTATTGAGATGCTTGAGGCAATAAGTTAAAGTCTGCTGGGAAGAGTGTTCCTAGCCAGTGTTCACAGCAAACCCAGTGGGAGGGAAAAGAAATTAGAGGGCTCATTTAGTGATAAGACATGTCCGGAGCTATTTTCGTGAGCAGCTGCTCAGCTTTGACAGGCCTGCTCCTGGGGGTTGCCAATAAGCATGGGGCCTAGCCCAACCTCAGCCCACCAAACAGCCCTCATAAAATCCCAGATTCCTTTAAAAAAGTAATTAAAGGAGCTAGGCCCAGAACACCAGACCAGGGCAGGAGATGGGGTCAAGTCATGAGAGGAGAGAGTGTTGGGTAAAAATAGCTCCTGAAACCTGTGTGTGTGTTATTCTTCTAGAGGGAAAAGCTGGGCACGGCTGATGGACCTCAGAGAATGGCGGATGTTAATTCTCCTCTCCTTCACCCTCTAATTGTGGCTTAGCGGTCAGTGCAGGCCCTTAGGCTACTTGCAAAACACCACCTCTACCCAGTCCTGCTCCCTCCCTCCTTCCTAGTTCCCCACCCTTTCCCCTCAAGGATGGCTCAGCCCTTTTTTTCTACCTCTTCTGTTTTCCCAGCACTGTTGGAGAAGCTTGGACCCCCCAGGCAGGCTTTTGGGCACCTTCCAAAGCTGTGCGTGTAAAAAGAAACAGGGGGTGTAAAAGGCACCTTTAGAAACAAAAGCTCCCTCACCTTCCCTGACTGGGAATAGACCAAGAAATCTCTTCTGCAGTTTACTTCTGTTTCTCCCTTTGGAGAGATGTTTTTACCCAGCTGTCTGCCGGCAGGGAGGGAGGTTTGGAAAGCCTTCAGGATAAGCAACAGTGGAAGCACTACACATTCACCCCGCGGAGGCCACACACGGAGACCATGCACAGAACACACACACGCATACACACAAATGCGTGCAAACAAAAAAGAAATCTCCTTTCAGCCCATCTTTCAACAAGAAGCAAATGCATGGCAAACATTGCAAAATCTCAGCTTTCCTTGAGAGACCCTCAGGGTCTATAGGTGAGTATTAAAGCGAATGATAAATATTAACCCTGTATGTGCCACCTTCTCCGGTGAAGGAAGGGAGAAACTGGATTTTAAGAAAGCGTCCAAAGCAATCAAAAGTGATGGTGGATAAGAGTGCAATTAAAGGTGAGAAGCCCTTAATTCAAGTACTAGTAAAACAAAGTTACAAGCATTTTAAATGTTGGTTATTGCAATAATGATTATTCAGTATTATCCCAACTTTCAAAAAACACAGGTGCTACAAAGCAACAGGGGAACATAGTTGTGGGATGATTTAGCTCAGAGCTTCTCAAACTTGAAATGTGCGTGCAAATCTCCTGGGGATCTGGTTAAAACGAAGATTGCGATTCTGAACATCTGGGGGCTGGGTCATTTGAAAAGCTTACAAGGTGTTGCTGATGCCTCTGGCTCACGGACCACACTGCAACTGTCAAGTCAAGAGTACAGGTGATTTTTTTTCTCCCCTTCTTTATACCTTTTGGTATTTTTCAATACCCTATAGTGAACTTCTTACAACATTAATCATTAATGCACTTTCCTTTGGAAGATAACGATGTTTGTAGATTAAATCAGATGCCTCATCTGACCGGAATCAGGAAGAATTTTGTCCTCAGCGAGTCCCGGGAGATAGAATTTAGGAACAAGGAAAGGGCAATTCAGAGCTTTGAGTCTCAACCTGCAGTGGGGGTCGCTAGAGAATCCCCAGGAAGCTCTACAAAGTATTCACCCCCTGGGGACATGTCAGAATCTGAGGAGGAGGAGCTGGGGTTTCGTAATTTGAGAAATCTTTTTGGACCACACACCATGCCTGTTCCCCAGGGCTGAGAGCCACTGCGACAGACATTTGGGCTCAGACTTTCCCTTTTGCTGTCATATATCATACACCCTGAGCCCCTGTGTCTATCGCTGGCCTTGCCTGGAGTGGCAATGTAAGAAATCTACTACATTTTTGTTTTAAATCAATAAAACCCAAAGCTTTATATACTTATCTAGAACAAATAGAGCCATTCGTTGCTCATACTTAGGGTTTGTGCTAAAGACACAAACCCACAACTCAAATTTATATGTGTCCGAGAAGGAAAGAATTGATGATGATTCTGTTGCTATATTGTGCAGGCTGAGGCAGGTAACCAAACAGAGCCCTCAGACTGTGGATTGCAGTGTTTATAAAGTGGGTCAATGGCACCAAGAGTCTGAGAGTTAAAAATACCAGTGGAACTGGTTCTTCTGTCAATGGAATAACAGTTAGGAGCATCACTGCCTAAAATGTTCCCCTTCAATAGAAGAAAGAGAACTTATGTTGTTCCAAATACTGTCACAGGTATAGCAACATTAACTTAATCATCAGTAATGTATACATTTACATCTTTTTCCTTGCCTCAAGGACAAGGAAAATGGGATGGGCTAGTTTGCAAGCTGTGTCCTCTGTGTATTACTGGATTAGTCAGGATTCTTTCAATTCAAACTGGATTAAGCAAGGACGTGGGAATTTATCGACTTATGCAACTGAAAATTGTACCTTCAGGCATAGCTGGATCCAGGCATTCAAATGATGTCATCAGAACTTGGCCTCATTCTTTCCATCTCTCTATTATCAGGCAAACTTATGATTTCTAGACGGATTCAGGCTTAGTCTCTATCCTCTTGGAAACCTGGAAGAAAGAAGCTCACCTCTTTCACAACAACTCAAACCAGCACCCCAGATTTAAGCCTTAATAGCTGGACTTGGATCATATATGTGAATCTGGAACAATTACTGTGACATGTGGGATCCGTTAGCCTGCCCCAGAACTATCACCGAGGCCACAGAGAGTCCATGCTCTCATTGGCCAGGCTTGGTCAGGAACCCACCCTCGATGCAGGTGGGAATGTAGTCAGATCCTTAGAAAAAGAAGAGAGAGCTGTTCAAGGAAAATATGGATCCTGGGATAAAAACAAGGGAGAGTAAATCCTAGGCAGGAAACAGAATAAATTTCTACTTTAGTATATAATTATCCAACACTAATCTTCACAAATGGTCTGTTTTGAACATTCACAGTTAAGTTGATTAGCTGGGCCAGTGCTTCCCGACCTTTGGAATGTCTTGGTTCACGAAGAAAATTATAATGTCTGTAGGTAACTTGGGGATAAATGGGAAGGGTTTGGAGATTCCAGCAGAGGCTGCTCTAGGATTTATTGGCTAGGAGTTCTGACATCCTAATGCCTGAGGGGAGCAATAATTTGTATTGGAGTCAACCCTTGGGCAGCTCTAGATTGGAGCATAATACCAATGCTTAAAGCCCAACATGGACATTTAATTAAAAAAAAATTTTTTTTAATGGACTCCAGTTCAAAGTTTACCATCACCTGTAACTTAATATGTTCTTCTTCTCATCACATCCTGCTTCATCTCCACAAAGTAATCATTTATTGAGTAATTACTTATTGAGCTTGTCTCGTGTGCCAGCACTCAGAATATTGTTTTGGACACTTGGAATATATCAGTGATTAGAGCAATGATCCCAGCCCTGGTGGAGTTTCTTTCGAGTGGATGGGGACACACAGAGTCAGACAACGAACAATACATATGGTACATCAGTAATTGATGAAGTGTCCTAGAAGGTGATAAGTGTTATGGAAAAAAGAAAAGAAAAGAAAAGAAAAAGTAGAGCAAGGGAAAGTGGCTATTTCAAGTAGAATTTAAGAAATTCTTTTTTGCCTCTAGTAGCTTGGGAGCTACTTCTTGTCTATGAATCTTTGGGAGACTTTAAGAAATGGATTGCTTGTTTTACAATAGATTTCAATGCCAATCTTTTGTACTGAAAGCTTTGAGCCTGGCTGTACAGTGCAAGGTGATTAAGGCTTTTACACAGGAGAAGCACAGCTAGTTAATGAAGAATGCCAATACATTCCTAAAAATTTAAACCTGGACACTGGACTCCACTCCCTTGTGGTACAGTAGTGGGTCCCCGGAATGAGTGGTAGCATCAGGCTCTCCTCTGACTCTGGGTCTTGTGTGAAAGGACACAAATCTCACTTAGGGGCTGCGTGGTTAGCTACTGCTGCATAACAAATATTTCAAACGTCAGTGGCTTAAAACAACATTTATTATTTCAAAGTTTCTGTGGGTTAGGAATCCAGGCACAATTTAGCTGATGTTAGAAAGAAACCTGTACCTGAAAGAGAATAAACATTCATCTGATTGTGGAGAAGAAAAGAATGGGCGTACAACTAAAATGTGGTGGTCGGCACGCCAAGCGACAGAAAGCAGCAGCATTTATTCCCTAAGCCTAGCACACAGGTCCCTCCCCTATTTCTCTGCTGTTTGGATACTACAGAGGTTACAGCCTATCTGAGTAATCTATCTAGTTCAAATCTCTCGCCAAAAGTTCCCACTTTTGATTATACTTTACATCCCAGTGACCCTGGTCATTATTTATTTAAACTTGTTTTTACCCATACAAAGATCTAACGCCAATTCTAGGCTTACGTCAGAGGCCCTCTCCTTCCCCTGCCTGTGAGACGGGTCTGAGAGGTTTTGCAGCCCTCTGTTCAGTAAGTTTCGTTTCTCCCATTCCGCGCCATTTTGTGTGAAAGCTAAATTTAATTCTGTTCGCACACTGAGGTGTTTCAGGGTTTCCCACAGTCTGCCATCAGGCTGCTGACTGGGGTTTCCCGCAAGGGTGTCACTGAGACGCAGCTGGGACAGGATCCACTCACTTCCAAGCTTGTTCAGTAGTTGCTGGCAGGATTCAGTCCCCACAGGCTCTTGGACTAAGCATCTCAGTTCTTGGTTGGCTTTTGGCTGGAGGCTGCCCTCAGTGCCTTGCCATTTGGGCCTCTCCAACAAGGCCGCTTGATTCATCAAAGCCAACAAGAAAGAGAGAATGTACTAGCAAGTCAGAAGTCACGGTCCCTTGTAACATAATCACAGAAACAAATTGCTAGGTCCAGTCCATACTCAGGGGGAGGATTACAGAAGGACGTGAGTACCAGGAGATGGGAATCCTTATGGACCATCTTGAAAGTCACAAGGACCCTGACCTCTGCATTAAGGATTTCTCTGTGTCATGGCTCTTTGGTCCCTCACACTCAATTTTCCACTCAGAGTCAACACATCTAACCCTCATCACCTTACTTCTTCTGTTCTGAACTCCTCTAGGGCCAGGATACTCTTTGACTCCCTTCTCTCCCTTATGCTCTTCCAGGTTTCCCTACTTTCATTGAAGTTCCTATGACGAGGCTCCCTTCACCCTCCTAGCCACATCTCATCTAAGCCCACGTGGTAAAACAACATTCCACTTAAAATCACCCAGGCCCAACCGTACTCCAACCCTCCAAACCTATCAGTTATTTGGGAAAGGGAAGTGTACCACAGGGAATTTGGAACAGGAAGCATTTATTGTATAGAGAAGTGAGGCCCTGGAAGGAAGGATCAGCGGAAAGGGTTGGTGGTTGCTGCCACTTAGGAATTTGCTGGGAAAGTGCAGTCCCTCATGAGTCTCAGATAAAGAGAAGATGGGTGGATGACTCGAAATTAAGGAAAATTCTAACAGCCCTGCTCCAGCCCCCTCTGTAATGGTCAGATTGCATTGCAAGCAAGAAGTGCAATTGAGCTTTCCTTCTGAGATCAAAACAAGGCAGTTACACAATTAACTCAGACACAGAATTTCCAGATGGTGCTGTGATCTGCATTCCATTCCATTCACAATGAGATATACAGAAAGACTGCAGAGCATTATGTCTGTGGTTGAATGCCAACTGTAATACTATTCTGAATCCGTCCAAATGAAAAGTTAGATGGGCAAACTCAAATCCCTCTGCCCCTCCTATTTAGGCCACTGGACATGTTCTTTTACACCGTTTCTTTACAACTCCTCTTTCTTATTTGGCATCCAACCCCCGTGGCCAGTTTGAAACGATGCCTGCTAAACATTTGAGTCACTTACACCTTTCTTTCCTTCCTTCCTTCTTTCTTTCCTCCTTCCCTCCCTCCCTCTCTCCCTCTTTTCCTTCCTTTCTCTTCTCTTCTATGATGCCATCCCTTTTGTAACCTTGAATGGCCTTTGTAAAATCAACTGACTTTTCAAACACAGTTTTAAAAACTCATCAGAAGGACAGCTGGTGGCTACCATGCCCTCACCGCAGCCCTGAGTGCCACTGGCTCTACTTAATCCTTTCGAGGCTGAAGTTCTGAGCACTGTGCTGCCTTCACCACAAGATTAGTAACATGTCTGGCCTTGGCAGATGGGATGCCATTGAAATGTCTTATTTCTGTTCTTCTTGGGATACCCACAATTCCTGCAAACAATTTCCTCTTTTATCCTTACAGCTGATTTGAAAAAAAAAAAAAAAAACCTTTCCTTTCTCCTTGAAGTCTTAATGCTGTGGATAACATCTCCTCTGGCTATTCCTTTGAAAGAAATTTGCTTTCATTTCTTTAATTATGTGTTTGTATGCACATTTTTCTCTCCTTGGAGAATAGTCATGAAATACAGATAAGCAAAAAGAAGATGACCAGATTACAAGCCATTTAATAATCTCACCATTTGGGGACATCTGGTGGGTTCAGATAATGCTTAGAATCAATGCCTATCCCCTTGCTTTGGCTGTAAATCTCTACCTGACCTGACCCCTGCCTACCTCTCTGACAGCATCTCCTCCTTGATCACTCACTCCTACCACACCAAGAACTCATCCTCGCAGAAAGACTTCACAGAGCTTTTGCACATGCTGTTCCCTTTAATTGGAATCTCTTTTCCCAGAGGGCTGCATAGCTGATACCCGCTGGTGCCTTCTGATGATGGATTCAGCTCACATATCAAAGACCACAGAAGCCTTCTGTGACCCATCCCAAGTCATTCTAGAGCAGAGCAGGGTTTCTCTGCCTCAGCACTATTAACATTTGGGGCCAGATAAGTCTATGGTAGGGACTGTTCTGTGCATTGTAGGATGTTTAGCAGTATCCCTAGCTTCTATCCACTGGATGCCAGTAGTACCCTCTCCCGAGTTGTGTCAACCAAACATGTCTCCACACATTGCCAAAAGACCCCTGGGAGGCAACATCCCAAATTGAAACCCACTATTCTAGAGAAATAATGAGGAGCTTGGTGTGGAGTATTAATCCTGACTCTGACACTTATGATTAAATGTGTGTTTTTGGGACAAGCAACATCCTTGTGTCTCAGTTTTCTCATTTATAAAATGATAATAATTCCAAAGGATGTGTTAATACATTTAATATGAATTAATTCCATTAGCTTAATATGAGATGATTTTAAAGGTAAAATGAAATAATAACATCAAGCCCTTGGAGCAGAGTAGGCATGCAATGAGCATCAGCTATGAGAATGCTTTCTCATTACCTTGCTGTGTTCCTGTGTATGAGTTTGTTTATTAGACTGTAAGTTCCACAAGGCATGTGGGTAGGATAGCATGGCACATAGTAGGCACTCAAAAACTATATATTAAATGAAGGGCTGAGAATCTGTCCCATGAATATAGAAGTCCACTGTCCATTATGTTCAAACCATACCTCCAGCGCAGGTGGCACATAGCCCCTAGCACATAGTAGGTGTTCAAGAAAGATGTGTCTAATGAATGAAGAGAAGATTCATTGTAAACTCTGGGTTGGACAGATACATATTTCCTCAACTTGCTTTTTGTTATTGATATTTCTTCCTATCATCCCTTTCTTTTCTCCCATGGACTTCTAAGGAAATAAGAAAACAGATTTGGTCCCTTTTCCTTCTCTAATGATAACGGGACCTTTAAGATTCTTGCTCAACTTGAACGACCAAATCCTTGTTTGAGCTTTCTCCTAGGTTGCCAGGGCTGCTATGACAAACACCACAGACTGGTTGGCTTAAACAACAGGAATTTATTGGTGCAGTTTGTTGGCTAGAACTTCAAGATCAACATATTGCAAGACCCTGCTTTCTCCCAGAATTTGTAGTGAACTGGCGATGTCTTGCCCGCCATCTTCTGTCACTTGGAGATCGATACCTGTGTCCACATTTCCTCTACTTATTAATAGTCCAGTCATACTGGATTAAGGCCCACCCTGATTCAATATGACCTCTTCCAAATAGGATCTCTGAAGATCATATTTACAAATGAGTCCACCTCACAGGACCAGGGGTTGGGACTTGAACATGTCTTTGTGGGGGATGAGATTCTACCTACCCCAACCTCCCTTTCAGTGCTACTCTCCTCCCCTCTCAGGCCATGTCCCAGGACAGTGGACATCTCAGAGCCAAAGGCAAGAGGCTCACAGGTGAGTCAGTGGCCATGCCATCCTACCTGGGGCTGCACTCACGGTCACCCAGTGATGCTTAAAGGATATTCGGGCCCCAGTGTCACTATGATTACCACTTGAAAAACACCAAATACCTGTTTGGCAATCATCTCACCTGTCAACCACTGAGTGAAGGAAGGTCCCATGTGACTATTCACACTTGTTTGTGAAGCCCACAGATCTGTACTGCAGTCTAGTCTGCCACAACACAGCTGGGCCTCTCTGAAGCCTATCTGTCATGTGAGGAGGCAGAGCTGGCTATTTCTAATGTAAAGTGGTGGCAAACAGGTTCTAAGAGCTTTGTTTGCAGTAACTCATGTAAGCCTCAAAACACCCTGCAATGTGGTTGACGATTACTAGTATCCTCATTTTATAGATAAGGAAACTTGCCCAAGATCTAGGATTACCAACTGGTCCCAGTGTGCCCAGGACTTTTCCTGGTTTCCACATTGTGGAAAATCGCTCAGTACCAGGCAAACCAGTATAGCTGGTCTTTCTACTGCGGTTACCCAGCTTATAAATAGCAGAGCTGGGATTTGAACCCTGGCAGCAAGGCTTCAGAATCCACTCTTTAAACTGCTATGAAAACTGGCTCTGGAGATACTGTGAGTCTATGAGGATGCCAACCAAGGAAAAATCAATCATTCAATCAATGAAATTCAGGGAGTACTCTGAAATTAGTCATACTTCCATAATAACAAATGCAGGTTGGGCGTATACCCCAAAACCATAGGGATTATACCATAAATAATATTGATATTCCCCTTTTGTCTAATATGATCCAGTTTATTGCCTCAACCCCATCTTGTCATTGGCCATAAAGACCTAATCACTCAATTTATGATCTTAATCCAGAAGTATCTCCATTTTTAAAAAGATGAATCAATTATTTCACATGTTAATAGTAAGTGGACATGGGGTGCACAAGTGGTAGAATGCTCACATTTCAAGCAGGAGACCTGGCTTCAATTCCTGGACCATGAACCGCCACCCCCCCCAAAAGAAAATAGAAAGTGGACATGTAAGATGCATGGCATTAATAGTTTCCCCATCACTTTGCATGCCTAGTAAAGAATAAGGGAAACTGTTCCTTAAGTACTTCCTCCAATCAATAAAATTACTTCCTACAGCTAATGATTCTGGCTTAAAATAATTAAAAATGGACTTGAAGGTTGGTTTTTTGGATTGAATTCAAATCTGTCATTAGACAAAAAGAAAACCACTAAGATTGATTGTTATTTGTCTTTTGTTCAGCCTGCATTAAGTTCTTCATAAATATGTAGACATATCCCTTGGCCTAAGTGCTTTTTCTTAAAGTAAGAATGGCAACCTTGCCCCTCTCTGACCTCAAAAGTCTTAGCTAAAGTCTACTAAAGGAGGCTTGGACTGGTTGGCACTCTTTGGCCAAGTGCTTTTCCTATATCTGATTCTCGAACAGACTTATGGTTTGAAGAAATGGAGGACATGTGTCTCACTCAATTTTTTATGCTACTGTGCTTGGACCTTGCCTTGAATGTCACAGAGTATTCTTGATGTCTGAGACAATAAGAAGCCTAGGAGACTAGAGAGGAATCACCCGCTTAGGACTTAACTTTAGGGCAGATTACCATGCACAATAATCATCTGGGGATTTCATTAAAGTTGAAAATGCTCATGTCGCACCTTAAGATGCTGATTCGGTAGATTTGAGGTGGGTCCAAGCCTTTTCATTTTCAACAATCACCCCAGATGATTCTGATGAGCCTTGCAGTTACACTGTGAGAAACCGAGAAACCCTGCTTTCAGAAACCATCTAAGGTTTGTCTCACATGTGCTTCCTTAAAATGTATCATTTAAGAAAAAAAAGAAATCTAAAATTTTAAGTGTTTCCCACATTTTCTCTTTTTGGTGTATGCTTTCTCTAATTTCCTTTGGAATTGGCTTTCACACCAATTATGTATATTGAGTAATTAGGATCACTTTAAAAAAAAAAAAAAGAGTTTCGATAAATCTAAAAGAATACTGTTGGCTCCTAAGTACACAGTTTGGAAGACCATCTTTCTATGCCAACGCTGAGGTCATTTTTGAGAATGTTTTTGTAAGCTGTCTTGTTTTTATTTATTTATTTTTTTGCATGGGCAGGCACCTGGAATTGAACACGGGTCTGTAACATGGCAGGTGAAAATTCTGCCACTGAGCCACCATCACATTGCCTTGTAAGCTGTCTTTTTGACACTGCCTTAAGTTCAATGGTCACATTTTTTTGAGTGGGTTTCAGTGGTGGTGAATCTTCACTTCCAGGGGTGGGTGCAAGTTTAAGAAATAGCTCAAAGTTATGCAGAGCTAAGTCTGGTGGAAAAGGTGGATGATAAACTGAGAATACACTTTGTTCCAATAGAAAATGGCTATACAATAACAAGGCAGTTTTTTCTTTCATAATCTATAAATCAGCTCTGGAAGGCACTTCTTGAAGGGGAATTCAGGAACTGCTTTGAGCAATTGGCAGCATCATGGGAAAAGGTGTGTACAACCTTCCAATGCGAGAACTTTGAAGGAAATAATCTTTTGGAGACAGTTACTTTAAAAAAAAAAAATCAAAATGGTTCATTATTTTTAACTCACTTTAAACAGCCTGAAAAATAATGAAGGGACAATGGTGGTGGGTGGGTGAAAACTTTTTCTTAGTGCAAAAGATTACATGTTTGTGTAAGTCCCCTGAGAACTCTAGAGCTGCACATTCCAATAGAACTTCTTGACATGATAGAAATGCTCCATAATTTGTCCTGTGGGACTGTGGAAACCACTCACCATGTGTGGCTATTGAACACTTGAAATGTGACTAGTGCAACTGAGGAACTAGAGTTTTAATTTATCTTATTTCTAGCAGTCATTGAGTAGAATGGTGTATATATGCATAATATACATATTACATATGTATTTGTCACTTAGGTCAAATTGGCTGGCTGATGGTATTGTTCGAGACTTCTGTTTTTGCTGATTTTTTTGTCTAGATATTCTATCAATTGAAAATACTTTATACTTGATCAGTTGTCTATTTCTTCTTTCTAT
The DNA here is from genome assembly GCA_004026745.1 of Myrmecophaga tridactyla. Taxonomy (NCBI): domain Eukaryota; kingdom Metazoa; phylum Chordata; class Mammalia; order Pilosa; family Myrmecophagidae; genus Myrmecophaga; species Myrmecophaga tridactyla. The sequence goes on along the minus strand of PVIY010015251.1, from coordinate 7,351 downwards.
TGGGTCAGTTTTTGCTTAATATAATTGGGGCTGTCTTGTTAAATACATATACATTTACCCTTGCTTCATCTTCCTCATATGTTGATCATTTTTATTTTTATGAAATGTTCCCCTTTCTCTCTAATAATATCTTAGAGAGAATAAGAGAACTCTTATCTTAGAGTCTATTTTTTCTGATATTAATATAGCCACTCCAGCAGTCTTATGGTTATTCTTTGCACGGTACATCTTTTCCTGAACTTTTGTTTTCAACCTTCCATCTTTGTGCTTTAGAATCTAAGGTGTATATTGTGTAGATAATTTATTTAATTCTAATTAATTTAAATATAAATAGCCATATGTGGCTAGTGGCTGCAATATTGGACAGTGCAGCTTTAGAGACACTATTTTGAACTAGGCCTTAATTTCAAACACACTAAAGCTCTCAAGAACAAATTTGTTCTTTGTTAGATTGAGAATTAAAAATTTCTCAATTTTAAGACAGTGATCTTTGGCTAGCTTTGGCCATCTTCTATAGTAGCTCTTCTGGTTTCTTAATCTAATTTTTTAATTGGTTCTAATACCTTTATTATATTTTGCTTCCTTCCAATTTCCTCCTGAAGTTTAAAGAGTTTTTTTTAACCTTCTGTTCATTTGGAAAGTCGAAAATGTCTATGAAAAATATGCTTTCAAGGTTTTTTTTAAATTAAGACCCCAATTTTGTCTTTCTCTTCTCTATTTCTCCTCTCCCTTTTTCTTTCTCTTTAATTCAACTCCTTTTCTGAAAAGACCTGTGAATGTCCTTCCCACCCAAGTATCTCTATCTTATACTTAAAATGGTACTTTTTTTTTTTACAAGAGAAGAGAAGATGAAATAATTCAAGTTAAACTGAAATCTAAAAAAAAACTTATGCTATCATACTTTTCTGGAGAAAAAAAATATTGAGTATCTGTCATCTTTAAGTCATAATGCAAATTATAGTCTACAAAATAGTCACTCTGTGTTAAATACTTAAGACATTTTTTGGAGGAATCAATTGGAAATACTATCTACTGCATTTTAGAAAATCATTTAGACCAGAGGTCCTCAGACTTTCATTTGCACAGGAAATACCTAGGCATCTTGTCAATATGCAGATGCTGGCCTGGGATATCTCACAAGTTCCCAGGTAATGCTGTTGCTGCTGGTCCATAGGGTATGCTTTGAAAAGAAAAGATAGACAGGCTATTTGTACACAGAGTCAATGAGTAGGTTCCTAGGTTTAGATGCATTTGCTGCTAATATGCTAACATTTTCAAATGGAAGGTACTGCATTTTTTAATTTGCATGTTTATTTCATTTTGAACTCTGAACAAATCTAGAAGCACAATATTTCAAATTATGCTCTCTGTAGGGCATGTGTTATTATTACAAGCCAGTTGTTCCTTTTGTATTAATACTATGTTATCTTGGTTCACTTTTTTACTCTTAATCTTCACTGTAGAGATACCAGTGTTCTAAGTACAGTCTGGGAATAGGAGCGCTCAGACTAGGAAGGTCTGCATTAAAAATACATAATTGGACAAAGATGAGCTTAAGATATTGTTTTGGTTTGCTAAAGCTACCAGAAATATACCAGAAATGGAATGGCTTTTAAAAAGGGAATTTATTAAGCCACAGGTTTACAGCTCTAAGGTCATAACAATGCCCAAACTAAAGTATCCAGAGAAAGACTCCTTGACTCAAGAAAGGGCTGATGATGTTCAGGGTTTTTGTCAGCTGGTTTCTCATTTCAAAGTACTTTCCTGGGGGCATTTTCCTTCTGCATCTCCCAAGGTCTCTGGCTGTGTGGGCTCTCAAGCTTTCTCCAGGCCCTCTTAAAGGACTGCAGTAAGCAACCCCACCTTGAATAGGGAGAGACACATCTCCAGGAAACCACCTAATCAGAAGGTCCCACCCTAATTGGGTAGGTCACATCTCCATGGAAATGACTTAATTAAAGAAATCCTACCTGACAATACTGAATTGGGATTAAAGAACATGACTTTTCTGGGGTACACAGCAGTTTCAAGCCAGCACAGATATCTTTTGATTTTATACGTAAAATACCCAAAGACACTATGAAGGGACAATTACGGTAACATATAATATGGATAATGAGAGGGAAATATGGACATGAAACCTGTAGTAGTTTAAGTAACCACAGTAATCCTACAAAAAAATGGATCTTTCTTAAAACAATCAAGAATTTAGAGCAGTGGCATGCTGGTAAATGTTTAACAATTGGCTCTGGAGAAGTAAGGGAGGGCTCTGATTTGTAGCAACTGCCAATTTCCATAGTGCAAATATCTCAAGCTACTAACACCTTTGACAACTGGCTTGTAAAATTCCTGAAAATTTAATACTGGACTTCCGTGAGCCAGCTCAAGCACATGTCTGACTTGACATTACAACTATGAAAGAACACACGTCTCAATAGCAGAACTGTATGCATCGATGCTGTTGTGTGGACAGGGTCCTCAGCCTTTTTAAGTGACCAACAACTCTAATTGGGTTTTGTGATTGTAAAAAATAAAAAATGGGGAAAGGGGACACGCGTGCTGCTCCTGTTGGTTGTGGTATTGTGGGCGAGAAGAGGAAAAGTAGGTCAGCTTACACAGACATCAAATGCCACTGCTCTTGTCCATTTACCTGGAGATAAATTGTCATGTGAGAATTTAAGATCCACTGAGGATCGCAGTCTTCTGATGGGGCAAGGGGTAGCCATTACAGAGAATTCTAGAGCTGGAAAGATCCTGAAGGTTTATGTGTCAGGTCCTCCATTTTACTGATGAAAAATATATAGGGTCAGGAAGTTGTAGTAGTTTGCTTGCCCAAGTTCTCACAGGTAGCATGTGCCAGAGCTGGAAACCATTCATTAAGGAAAAAAAAAAAAGAAGTTTCCTTGCCCATTACCATATAGGCACAGCCTAAATACAAACCAATAAAACAAACAAACAAATAAAAAAACAACATAAATGTTTCTAAAAGGCAAAACTGTCAATTCAGGGCTTTTTACCATTTTACCATGCTACAACAATTTTTCTTGTTTTCTTTCCTTCTTCTTACCTTTTTCCCACTAAATTAAGTATATTTCATATTACCCTCAAGGATCTCACTCCTACTAGGGGAAAGACACATAAACAATAAATACAACAGGTGCGAGGTGCAATGGCAGCATCCACCACACACTGTGTAGCTTAGCAATTGGCACTCTCAGGTGCTGGAGTTGGACACAGCTGGATTTGCATCCTGGCTTTTCTGAGGAGTGCATGGAAGTCACCTCAACCCTCACTCCCAATATCTTCTTCAGATCCAGGGTCACCTTTGTGCAGGATTTTGGGCCGTTACGATGCTAATTATCCCTTTTGTTCTAAGGGAAAAGAAGGGACATAACTTGAAAAATCTAAAACTGCATATAGCTATGAAATACAATCTAAGCATTCTATTATGATTATTTTTGGCTATTTTGAAGACAACATGCTTGCAGGATTGGGCATCATGTTATCTCTGTGACTTAGCAAATAGATATAAAATATCTACCTGTGAAACGTCCACCTAGGCTAAGAAATAAAATCTTGCCAGCTCCCCAGAAATCCTCTATCTCTTCTTCATTGGAACCCCATCCTCTTCCCAAAAGTCACCATGACCCTGACTTTTATGGTCATTTCCTTACTTATACTTTCGACTGGGTTTGAGCTTTATATAAATGGAATCAAATGGTGTGTATTATTTTTTCTTGCTCTTTTCATTCAACATTGTTTGTAGGATTCATTCATGTTGCTTCCTGTGTATATTTCCTGTGTGTAGCAGCAGCTCACTCATTTTCATTCCTGTACAGTATTCACAATATGGCCCAGGCCACAGAGGCTGGAGCTGAGAGTAACTTGGTCCTGCATAGGAAGATGTCTCATTTCAACTCAGGTCCAGCATGGTGTGGTGAAAACAACCTCAAAACCACACAATTCCCTGATTTTGTAGGAAATGGGGATGATCATTTAGCTAAAATCTACCTAAAGAAGGGGAGGTGGGCGGCTGCCGTGGCTCAGCAGGCAGAGCTCCGACCTGCCGTGCTGGAGGTCTGGAGTTCGATCCCTGGTGCCTCCTGTCCATATGCAAATTAAGAAAAAAAAAGAAGGGGAGGTACAATGGTGGCTCAGTGGCAGAATTCTTGCCTGCCATGCCGGAGACCTGGGTTCGATTCCCGGAGCCTGCCCATACCCCCCTATATATATATATATATGTATATCTACCTTAAGAAAGCATCTGCATTCTGCACACATTTGACACGCATTCAACAGATGCTCTGAGTACCTATTAAATGCCCAGACCCATCCCTGCTCCCAAGAGCCTGCAGCCTAGCAGAGAAGATGGACAAGGAAATGACTAAAAATCAGGGAATGAGTATAGGCTGTGACGGAGCTTACACATAAAGAGATAAAGCTATAAAATAAAAAGTCTCTGCTATTTCACATTAAATGTCTAAGACCCTCAATTTAAGGCATTCTCCACCATCTGGATATGTTATTTTTAATATATTTCTGTATGTTTGAAGTAAATACTAATTGAAAAATGGTTTTAGTAACTTCTATATCCTCTTATGAGAATGACATCAGAATCCCAATGCCAAATTGCAACCCCCAAATGCGGTTTTCCTAAAAGTTTTCTCGCACACATTTTCTCTTGTCTTGAAAACAACCTGGGTTTTCTTTGTGCTTCATACCTCAGTTTCTCCTCAGTTGTTTCTAGCAGTGACCCTGGTCTTCGACACGCTTCTTCCCGGTTCCCACGTCAGTCCCAGGCTGGTGGGTCTTCTTTGGAGAGCATCCTCTTTCCGTCACCATCAGACCACTTGGAGAGCCTCGGAGCTTCCCAGCAGCCTCCCCCTAGGATTAGGGCAAAAAGACACCAGGAGCGCAGGCCACCACCAGGGGGCGATGTGGATGCCGGCTGGACTGCTCAGTCTTGGTTTCGCCATTATTCTGGGGCTGAGGGCAGCAGAACAGACTTAAGCAACAAAATCCATGATGAATTTTTCTTCATCTAAGAAACAATGCTTACACTTTCTACAATGGACCACCATCGTTTAATATATAGGCCAAAAGAATAAACGAAGTCCCACAATTTCCCCATTGGGTTGCGAGATTTATTGCATCCAAACCAACATTTCTCATTGGTTTTCCTTTCCTCTTTTTTATCTTCTTGGCGCTCAGAGGCATAACAGTCTGTAATAACTCTATAAAAATTTATCGGTTTGCTTCAAAAATAAAATAAAACAAAATGGAAAAGGAATGTCTTTCCATTTCTTTAAAGCGTAACTTAATTTGTTTTAGACCTCTGTGGAGATACTGATTTTTATGACTGGGTTCTTAGAATAAAAGGATCATTAATTCAGAAACAATGGTTTCACCAAGCCACCAGTCAGCAACTTTGCCTAGTGTTTCTTTCTGGTAAGCAGATGTTAAATAATAGAGCACTACAACGCAACAGAAAATGTTAATTCTCCAGTATTTTAATGGATAGTGTTCTTTTCTTGCCTGGCAATTGGTTATGGAGGAAGGAACTACTCAGTAGCAAATATATATTGTAACACTCATATAGAATGTTTTTTTTTAGTATGAGATTACTTTTCCATGATTTAAATCAAAGAAACAGGCAGGAAAAGATGAGGTAAACTGATTTTACAAAAGACAATCCCAATTAAATGCCCCAGGGGGGAAGTAGAAAAAAATGTAAGGTCCCAGACAAAGTGTCCTCTAGAGAAATTCCTTTCAGAGCCCAAACTTGGCAAAAACTTCAACTCCATAAAAAATTGCCATAACTGGGTTTCTGATTTCATTTTCCCCTGAAACTATATGGGTGGTAGACTGGCCCTGGTATGACTTTAAGGATAAAAGTGGTAAATATGAACCTTAAACTATAACTTCTAGTTACAATGAGGCCATGATAATCTGTTTCCTTCTTTTCCCAAATATCATAAATGATGTCTTACCATGTATAAGGATTAATTTGTCCTGAGAGCACTTGGAAAAGAGAAAGACATAAGTTTTACTTTTAGAAAATTATTAAAATTTTTTCAAAGAATTCTATTAACAAAAGCTACTAGGTAAACACTGTGTAATAAAAATTAGGAATAAATTTATGTTTCCCTTGTCTTTCAGAAATTCCCTTTGCTTTGCCAGAATAAGTAGGGTAGAGTTTTTAACTTAGTAAACTGGTGATTAGAAGGCTGTAATCTGTATAGCTAAAAGAGGCCAAGAATTTTTTTCTTGTGCTTTTTTTAAATTTTCAAAGTAGTGGAAAATGAAATTTGGATATTTATTTGTAAGACATTTGGTAGCAGAGAGAAAGATTCATATTTAACATGTATCAAAATAGTGACGGTTATGTCCCAGCATTGTATTTGTTATAGAATAACAAAAGCTTCACATGAAAGAACTTTTACATGAAGTCTAGAGAGGATATGCGGGAAAGTGAGAAAGGCAGGGAGCTTCAGACAGACCTGAGCTTGAATCCCAATTCAACCATTTAAAGGCTGTGTGACCTCAGATACATTTCTTAACTTCTCTGAGCCTCAGTTTCAGTACCTGAAAATTTGGAATAAAAACCATCATAATCCATTTCTTTGCAGGTTTGTAGCCTGAGAAAAATATGGCATCAAAAATGATAGTTGTTGATTCATTACACAGGAGGCACTCAATATGCTCTATATCCTCTTCTAATGCTACCCGTCTAGCTAAGATTATAAAGAAGCAAATACGCTCTTTCCAACTCCACTTCTGCATTTCCACCTACTTACTCGGTAATTTCTATTTGGATATTTTGCTGTCAAATTCAGAGTGTAGAAACAAAGCTCTCCTTCCCCTCTTCAGGCTTTCTAGTATATGCTGAAATTATTTTTCTTTCCATGACACTCAGAATCAGGCCTCACCTCCAGCCCTGCCTGTGTCTTGTTGATTCTTCTCACTGAGTCCAGTTGACTCATTACCCTTTCTTCTCTGTGATTCCCTTTCTTTGTTCCAGCTGCCTCTGAGCCATTTGCTCCTTAAGCGTGGGCTGGCACCCATCTCTAATTCAAGCCACTCACACTTTCAAGGACCCTCCTACACTCTTTCACAAGATCTCGTCTCCAAAGGACTGTTTCACTGCCCTTACTGGTCAAAAGTTAAAAGGAAAAGACTGGCCTCTCCACCAAGGATTTGAGCCCCTCACAATCTGACCACAAGCTACTTCCCTAAGATTAAACCTCTACAGCGGCTTTCTGCTCCTTTTGGATGGATGAACCAACTGTCCCTTTGAACCCAGCCTTGATATCTCTGCTGGCCCTCTGGCCACACCACCCTCTTCTCATGG
>PVIY010015250.1:22154-54531 GCA_004026745.1 Myrmecophaga tridactyla | reverse complement strand
GGAGACCATTCTCCAGGGCAGACGACTTGGACTCAACCATTTCTTTGTATTTCAAAATGTAAACTGATGTTTTCACAATGAAAAATGCACTTTTTTGGGTTATAACAGATGTATCAGGAGACATCTCAGACTATGGTGGACTAAGAATTAAAAAGTATTGGTAGAGTCCTTTGAGTGTCTGAAGGGCAGCGAATATATATATGTGTAAGTGATGGTTAAACTTTCCCATCTGGAAAACTGAGTTCCCTCTCAACCGCTGGGGACTCCCCCCAAAATATGCCAAGCCCTTGGTTTTGAGACTTGCCCTTAGGAAACTTATTTCCACAGTGGAGAAGCTGAGACTACCCATGACGAAGCGTAAGAGTTGCTTCCAGGAAACCTCTTTGCTGCTCAGATGTCACCCCGTGTGCGCTCTCTCTCTTGCTCTCTCTCTCTCTCTCAGCCCAACTCTGCAAGGAGAATCACTGCCCTCCCCCTACGTGGGACGTGTCTCCCAGGGACGAGCCTGGCCCTGGCACTGCGGGACCGACAGCACCTTCTGGACCAACAGCAAGGAAAGGATGTAATAAAATGGGGCCTCCGCCACGAAGAGAGATCAGTGGAGCCGAGAGGCGGTTCCGGGGCTGCTCCCACACCAGCTCCATTAGACAGAGCCAGTCGCCATGGTTCCTAACCCCAACCAACAGCACTCCTGTGGACTCCCGAGAACACCCAGACTCTACAAAGGTTTCGGGCACAAAGTCTGCTTTCCTGGAAGGTCAGATAAATCCTGAAACCCAGAGGGACCAGCCTCTCCAGGATTATCAGTCACTCACACCCCCGTACTTTAGTGGCAACACCTCTTCCCAACACGAAAAAGTCAGGACGGGCATTGCCTAAAGACCCCTATAGATTGGGAGAAGGATCCAAGGAAAAGGAGGAGTATAACAGAGAAAGTAGGATTTAACAAACAAGTGCAGCTGCTGAGTCACTGTGTTAATATTCCTTCCAGCCTCCTGTGTTCTGGAGCAGCTAGAAGGAAAAATCTGGGATGGTGGAACGGTCACCCATAAAACTCTGGGATCTGTTCTGTAGCTGTCTGTTGATGTGTGCTTTGAAAATTATTGCTTTTTTCTTTCTTTGCTCTGAATATATATTATATTTTACAATTAAACATGTTTTTTTTAAAAAAAAAATGTAGTAAAGGACGGAGAAGAAAATAAAGAAGCATTAGCCTACTGCTCAGAGACAAATCCTTTTAGCTTGGATATACTTCTCCCAGTCTGGTCTGCATGTATATTTGCAAGCAAAATAGAAACAATCCTGAATGTTTATATCCTGCTTTAGAAAAAACAAACAACAAACGAACAAAAAGCCACCTGAACCTGCCACTGTAACCATTTTCCAATAGGAATAACTAGCTTTGAAATGTGATTTATTGTGGCCAGTATCCTATGGCATGGATGCATCGTAATTTATTTAACCAGATGCTGATGGCCGAGCAATCGAGGTTGATCCCAGGTGTTTACACTTAGAAATAAGGTCACAGCACTCAGCTTGTTCCTGAAACTCTGTCCACAGCTCTGGTAATTGCTTTGGGGTCGAGTCATGGAAACGGATGACCAAGGCTCAAGGGATGAATTTTCTGAGGTCAGTGATATATCTCATCACATTTCTTTCTAGAAGCGTGTACAAGTTCATACGCATACCAGAAAAGGGTGCTTGTGCCCCAAGGTGGCAGTGAAGCCCTCTTCTTAATCACATTATTTTTAACATTTTTATTGTGTGCTATATATACAAAAAAGCAATAAATTTTCAAGGTACATTATAGCAGGTAGTTATAGAACAGATGTCAGAGTTTGGTGTGGGTTACAGTTCCACAATTTCAGGTTTTCCCTTCTAGCTGCTCCAAGACACTGGAGACTAAAAGAAATATCAATATAGTGACTCAGCAGCCATACTCTTCTGTTAAATTCTATCTTCTCTGTTATAACTGCTCCTTCTCCCTAGTAAAGCTGGCGTATTATTTTATTTCTTCAATTAATAATGAAGTTGGATATTCACACACACACACACACACACACACACACACTTTTTGGGGGTTGGGGGCATTTGTATGTTTGCTTCTGTCAACTATTTCCATTTCCAGCTTTATTTTCCTTTCTGATTTGTAAGCACTCTTCATCTTTTCAGATATCCTTGTCATATTGCAAAGGTTGCTCCCGTTTGTCATTTGCCTTTTCATTTGTGTCTTGGACAGACAGAAGTTTCTATTTTAAGTATGCAAATCTCTCTCTCTTCCCCTTTGCAACTCCTTCTATGGGATTTATGCTTGGAGAGCCCTTGTCAGCCACTATTTTCTTCTTGATTTGTATAGTTTAACTGGTTGAATAATTTATTTAGCATGTGATATATTTAATTTACTATATATTAAATTCATATTTACCATAAACCTACCACACTTAGTTAACACTTTATTTACATTGATTCTATATTAAAGTACCTTAGGAGGAGAGTTTTCAAAGCTCTGTATTTTATTCCATTGACCCGTAAACGCATATGCAAATACAACACGGTTTTAATTACTCTAGCTCTACAACTTGTTTGAAGTCCCTTTTTATTTGTTTGACTTTCAAGGCTTTCCCAGACATTCATGGTTGTTTATGATTCTCGAGAAATCTTAAAATCATTTCACCAAATATTCAATTATTAATGTGGGAAAAATCAACGTTCTATTGTTAGTCTTCCCATAACGAATAGCATGCGTCTCTTCATTTCCTTTTACTTTTTTCCTATACTGACAAGGTGCAGTTTTCCTTCTGCAAATCCTGAGTCTGTTTCGCAAGGCCCATTCTGGGTATTTTCTATTTTTGGTTACTATCATAAAAAGAACTTTGTTCTCTGCATTATCACTACTGTCAGGCATTGTTGGTTCACACAGAAATTACTGACTTTTGTATAATGAACTTTTATTTATCGGTGCCACTAAACTCCTTTATTAACTATAAAAGTTGTACAATAGATACTTTGGGGGGTTTGCAGCACACAATCATCAGCAAACAAACTTTTGTCCACTCTCTTCCAATATTTGTTTCCTGCCACCCAACCTTGCCTAGCACGTCCTGAATCTTAGAAACCAGGTCCTAGGATGTCACTTTCCTCCAGTTTCACCGTGTCTGCTCCAAGGACTTGCCAACATGGGCTCTGTGAAATGCTGGGAAGGGATTCCCTCGAGAAACCATTTTAAGAAACTATGCATACGGTCTCCTTGGCTTGGAGGCCTGCCAGGCACATGTCCATAGGGAAATCGCCGAGTGCCTGCCCATGCCAAAAAGAAAACAGGGAAATCGCTGAGAAATCTTGTCGGAATATCTGCTTTACTTTGTTTTTCCAGCATTTTCTAGATTTACCGGACTGCGGAATTCCTCTATTAACAGTTACACAGAACACTTAAGTAAATGTGTTCCTTTCTCCACCTTCCAATACAATTTTGGTTCTCACGTTACTATCTGGTTTTCTCAGATTTTTACAAACCTGGAGCTACCCTCTCAGCCTCTGTGCAGCCAACTGCAACCCCCCTGCCTCAGGCCCTCAGAGCGGGAAGCTCCGAGGGGATCCTTCTAAGCTGCCCCTCCCCATACACGTCGCAGAAGCCAAGGAGGCATCTCCGCACCCTCCCCGTACCTGTGCCAACAAGTCTTATCTCCCACCTCCTGCTCTGCACCCCTCTCTGGGCTCTGGAGCCTCATGCCAGCTTTCTCCTGGACTTCTCCACCTGGAGAAGGGACCTCAGACCCAGCCTGTCTCAACTGAACTCATCGTCTTCCTCCCCATAAAACCTGGTTTCCTCCTCTTCTCTCCATCTCAAGAAAAAGCATCTTCATCCACCCAGCTGCCCAAGGCAGAGACTGAGATCTTATCCATTTAACTTCCACGACTCTTTAATTTGGCCTCCTAAACTTCCCTTTCTCCATCCCTCCCCGGCCACTGGTCCTTCCAGCTCAGTGTGCACCGCAGAGCCCAGAATCATCTCAGAAATGCAAATCAGATCACACCCCTTGTGTCGGTTTGAAAGTACTATGTACCCCAGAAAAGCCATGTTCTATTAATTGTGATTCAATATTATAGGGTGGAACCTTTTGATTAGATTGTTTCCATGGAGATTTACCCAATCGATTGTGGCTGTGGCCTTTTGATTAGATGGAGATGTGACTCCACCCATTCAAGGTGGGTCTTGATTAGTTTACTGGAGTCCTTTAAAAGGGGAAACATTTTGGAGAGAGCCATAATCGACAGAGACACATTGTTTGGAGATGCAGAGCCCAGCAGATGCCACCATGTGCCTTCCCATGAGACGCTGACAAGCCAGAACCCAGAGCTGTGTCCTGAGGAGCTGAGTGAGGCCCACAGACGCTTAGAGAGGAAGCCACTGGCATCAGAAGCTGGAAGCAACGGAACCAGGAACAAGGACCAGCAGACGCCACCACGTGCCTTCCCATGTGACAGACATCGGCCCTTCTTGAGTCAAGACATCTTTCTCCAGATGCTTTAGTTTGGACATTTTTATGGCCTTGGAACTGTAGACTTGTAACTTAATAAATTGTCTTTATAAAAGCCAGCCCCTTTCTGGTATTATTGCATTCCGGCAGCATTAGCAAACCGAAACACCCCTGTCCTGCATAAAGTGGCCCAACAGCTCCCCCTATCCTTGGGGGAGACCCAAACCGCTTGTGGGGCTTGTAGCACCCCTTGGGATCTGCTCCTTCTGGCTTCTTGAGCATCAGCTGACCCCTCCATGCTTCCCTCCAATCAGATTCCACCGCGTTTTGCTCCTCCAGCACGTCTGCTCTCTCGCCCCTTCCAGCCTCTGAACGCAGAGCATTCTTTCCCTGACTCCCCCCCTTTTCGCTCACTTCGTGCGGCTCACTGGAACCCATCTTTGGTTCTCAGCTGAAATATCGCTTCCTCCACTGGCTTTCCCTGGCCTTAGATAAGGATCGGGCTTTCCCATGTTTCCCCAACGAAGCCCTTGAGCTGCTCTATCATAATTATTTACTTGCATGTATCTCCCCTTCAAGAAGTGGTCCCGAGAGGAAGGGGCCCACGCCTGTCAAAACAGCCAGCACCCAGGACATCACGTCACACGGGAAGCCCTTCGAGAAGTATTTGCTAGATGATGAGTTTTGTCACTGGGCAAAACGATGTGATGAATGATATGGCCAGATTTTCTGATTTTAAACAATCTCCACATTTCTAAATTTGCTTTAGTGGAAGTTTCTCTTTATGGCTTATTGAGTTAAACTCTTAACGCCTTAGGATTTCACATCTATTTTTAGATACAAGACAGGACTGTACTTTGCTTGAGTAGCTTGCCTTTGGCAGTTTTGAGTGCAATGATCATATTGGCAACAAAAAATGAATTGGGTGGATTTCAATTCACATATGTATGTTATACACTGAAATAATCTACACAGCATGATCTTTGCTTAATAATTCCTTGCAAACGAACAGAATGCAAGAATGCGTAGGCAAAAACAGATTACCTGACTCTATAGTTAGAGTAAATTTTAAGGTAATTGAAAATTGCGAAGAACTTGAGTTTCCGCCACAGTTATGGGACTTGCAGTATTGTCTATTTTTATTTAAATCTGCTCTGAAATATTTCCATTCTTCCAGGAAATCCTCAATTTCACCAGGATCCTCCTGACACAAGGTTCTGCAAATTATCGCTGCCAGGTTTTGCCTTTCTTCTGCAAATATCCTCAGTGTACTCACACAGTCTCCCTACCCAACAGCCTCGGCCGAGTTTAAAGAACAAGAAGGGAAGCTTCTCCCACTGAGTCACCAAGACTGTGAAGGTGACACCTCTGGGGCCAAACAAGACCCCAGAGCCCTGCCAGCACTGAGCCCTACCTAATCCCCAAATTTTCTCTTTAACCAGTTTGGGGGAGCAGCCAGGGAGGAGAGAGCCAGCTGCCACATGGTGCACAGACCAGTCGATGGCTTCTCTGCGCTTCCTACCCGTGGGACCCACTTCTTCTCTCCAGCAGTAGAAAGGGTGTCCCCACCTTCGCACTCCTGCGGTACAGAGGACCCTGCTGGGAGCTGCGGGTGGCCTCAGGCAAGCGAAGGAAGTGGTGGGAAGGGTTGAAAGGACCCAGCCTGGGGAAGGGGGAGAAAAGATGAGAGAAGAGGAGAAAGAGACTTCCACAACAGGCTCCATGGAAGTCAAAGAGGAGCGTCTGCCATGGGACATTCCAAAACCCCCCTGCAGATGAGGCCCAGGGACGGGGCTGCTGGGCTAGGTGCTGCACCCAAGCACGTCCCGCCCCACATCTGGGAGGTCTGGTCCATCACCACAAGCTTTTGACTAAGGGCTCAGTGATGCCTCCTGTGGCTGTGCTCACTTGCACATCCATCCCTCCTCTGGTGGTCACCACTGGCGTCCTAGGTGGTGAAGACATGGAGAAGGCTCCTGGAGGAGATAGCCCAACTCAGTGGACAGCCGTTTCATCAACCTCTAGCCTGCCGGTTACTGTGAAGGCATTTCAAAGATGAAGGCATTTCATTTCTACAATAAATTGATTGCATCTACAATCAACAATGGAGACTGCTCTCAGCAATGTGGGGAGTCTCCTCATCTAATCGCTTGGAGAGACCCTAAAAGCCAAAACCCAGAATTTCAGAGGTGTGAAGAGGCATTCAGACTGAATGTCTTCATTGGCTCTTGCTGGAATTTCCAGCCAGCCAGGTTGCCCTGGGGTGTCTGGACTGAGGACTTCAGCTTCACCTTTCCAAGAGGTTGCAGTTTGCAGCCTGCCCCATGGCGTTTGGACTTGCCAGCTCCCATGGCTGCATAAGCCAATTACTTACAGTAACTTTGTCTCTCTATATAACAGGTTCTACATATTCTCACTTTATATTTATAGTTTTTCTGGAGAACCCTGGCTAATACAGCCTCCTAACGTGACTGATTGCCCTGAATCCTTTCTCTTCCACTGGGATAGGCCACCTGGTGTTTCTAATTTTTTACTTGTGTTTCCTGTCTTTTATTCTAGATTAAATATGCCAGAGTTTTTTTCCCAAGGCTCTTTTATTGATTGATTCTACCATTTCCTTCCATTTTCTAATTTACCAATTATTGCTTTTTTTCCTGAACAGTTTCCCTATTTTTGCTTCCGATAGGCTTCTATTCTTGTTGTTGAAATTTTTTTAACTTATTGAGTTGAATAGAGGGTTAACCTGTTTTTATTCTGTCATGTGTAATCAAGGAAAGCACCTGATTTCCATGCAAACTCATCTCTGACTATAGCTTTAGGCAATTCATAGGTTTTGAAATGTAACGTGCTCGTTTTCATTATTCCAAATAGTCTGCAATTGCAATTCTAAGGATTTCATTCTTAGTAGTTTTTTTAAATCTCCAAATGGATTGGAATTTTTAGGTTTATATATTTCCCCTCAGGTTTTAGGACACTGGCTTAGAGGACATGGTTTTTGTTGTACAAAGTTCAATGAAATTCTCTTCATGGCCTAAAATGCTTTTGTGATTTTTAAGTGTCCCATGAGTCCACACAAAAAAAGGTGCATCTCCTTTCAGCAGGGCAAGAAAAAATTATGATTAACTAATTTAGCTTGATTTGTTATGTTGCTCAAAATCTCTATGCCTTTTAAAATTTAACCTGTTAAAGGCCTCGAAAAACATATTATTGAAGACGCCCAAAATTGCTTTTGCCGCTTTCTCCTTTGTTTCAATGATTTGCTTCGCATTTTATGTCCTCCGTGGGGGGCATAAAGAGGCAGGCTGACTTTCCCACGTGGCTGCCTTCAGCCGCTATAAGTGACTGGGAGCGCGCTCACGGCCTCTCTCCCCACGCGGGGCGCGCTCACGGCCCCTCTCCCCAGGCGGGGCGCGCTCACGGCCCCTCTCCCCAGGCGGGGCGCGCTCACGGCCCCTCTCCCGCGACCCTTTCTGCCGTGGGAGCCCTGAGCGGCCACCGCGTTCCTTCTAAGTGGTTTGCAGTTTGATTCCGCCTGGGGGGACTGAGACCCTCTGGCGTTTGGTGAAGTTTAGCAAAACCTTTACCTAGCTTCCTGCCTGCTGTATCTGATCCGGCCACAACGTGATTTTCTGCGCTTCAGACCTCGGAATCTAGAATTAGATTTCCAGAGCGAGAAGCCCCAACTCCTCAGGAGCCAAGTGGCACGGGCTGCTTACCTCCACTTGCCTGAATCACTGTAAGCCTTTTTACCTGGGAACTGGGGACGGCCATGGCACCCACTTCCCCATCTGCTCTGGGGGTAGATGAGTCAATTCCTGGGATGATTAATTTCATGTGTCAGCCTGGCCACTTTATGGTGTCCGGTTGTTTGATCAAGCAACACTGGCCTGATGGTTACCACACAGGTTATTTCATAGATGGATTCACACCAAAATTGCTTCTACAGCTGATTGCATCTACAGTCAACAAAGGAGCTCAACCTCAGCAATGATGAGGGAGCCTCCTCAGGCGCTCCGTTGGAGGTCTTAAAACAAGCCAGCCCTGAGAATTTCAGAAGTCAGAAAGAGGAATCCCTGCCTCTGAGATGGTTTTTCCTTCTGGGGAAGTCAATTTTGCCCTCATCAGCGCTCCCAGCTTGTGGCCTGCCCTTCAAGTTGGGGCGCAGCAGACTGCAGAATCACCTCTATCAGTTTCCGACTTGCAGTCCCCTGAGCCCCCTGGGCCCTGTTTCTCTGGAAGTCCCGACTACTGCAATACCTGTAAGTGCGTCCGCGGCACTTGGCCCCCTCCCTCCCCGCAACCTCCCCCTGCACCGCGCCCGCTCTTTCCACCTGACTCCACAGGCCCCTGCGTGCGGCTAGGAGCGAAGAACCCAGGCTGAACCGAAGAGAGGGTGGGAAGGGCCGGAGGGTCCAGCGACCCCCTAAACCAGAGGCAAAGGAGAGGAGGGCGCAGGCCAAAGCGGACGGAGAGGAAGGAGCTGAAGTGGGAACATGGAGTGACCCACGGGCTTCCTGTGGCCAGCGGGGAGAAGCCAGCGGTTTGGTGAAGCCCCACCCTTTCCGGGGGCCGCGCCCCGCTGGAGCCCCCTGCGCGGAGGGGGCGGGGCCGGCCGCTCACCTTCCCGTGGCTCAGGAGAATTATCCGCACCAGGACCACGTTGATGTGCGCCCCCAGGGACTCGTCGTGGTAGATCTCGTTCACCTGAAAGACACGCAGGGGGTTCAGCGGGAGCCAGGGCCCCGAGCACCCGCCCCCAGGCCGCAGCCCGGGGCGCCCCCTCGCACCCCCTACAGTCTTTCCCAGCGGCTGCCATCAACCCGCCTCAGGACGGCTCCTGAGTGCGCCTTCCTCCCCCTCCCGGCCGCCGCCCACACCCCCCACCCGGGCACCAGCGCCCAGCGATCCTCCCCTCCAGCCCTGGGGCTTCTCCCCCAGAGCCTGAGCTGGGATGGGTGGGTGACCCCTGGGATCGGTGCCGTGGCCCTCCAGCAGGGACAGACGCAGCAGGACCCCCCACCCCACTCCCCACAGCCCCAAGACAGCCGCTGTTCTCTGAGCCCCGCCACCAGGCCATGACTTTGGCGTGACACAGACGCCGTCCACCGCACGCATGGAGCTGGACTGGGGCTTCCTCTGTAAGTATCCTCAGTTCACGTCCCTGGGCCTCCTGGGTGTCCGAGGGCCCCTGGCCCTAGAAGGCAAGTCCCGGCTCTCGCCCCTTCCACACTCGGCCACTGGGGTCTTCCTGGAAACCCAGGGCCGGCCTCCCCCGGCCGTGGCCCACCGGCAGTCCCCAACCCTGCCCCGGGCAGCCCCCCACGGCCCCCTCTGTCGTGGCCTGACTGGATCCCACCCGCCCTGCCCAAGCAGGGGAGGCGCTGGCTGAAGCTGTGGGGGCCCAGGAAAGGTCCTCCTGGTCATCCACCCTATGGGCCTGACCTACGGCCGGGGCGCCTATGGGTTACTTTATTTCAATTGAGCTGTGACCCGCCCCATTCAAGGTGAGCCGAAATCCTCTTCCTGGGGTCCTTCATGAGAGGGTAAAAGACAAAAAAAAGCCCCACAGAAGTTCAGAAAGAAAGAAACTGCAGGAGCTAGGAGGAGAAGGCGAAATAGAAAAACAGGCAGAAGCTCAGTGAGGGGGGCACCAAAGCCAGAGGCTGAAGCAACGCAGCCTGGAGCGAAGGACCAGGGGACACCGCCACGTGCCTGGCCATGGGACAGAGGGCCCCAGGGTCACCGCTAACCCGTCTTCAGAGGTCTGGTCCTGTTGATGCCTTAGCTTGGACGTTTGCACAGCCTTAGAACTGTACTCGTGTTAACTAATAAATCCCATTGTTAGAAGCCAGCTCATTTCTTAACAAACTAAAACAAGTGGTCAGTGGCTTCTAGAACCCTGTATCCCCCATTGGGCTGTGAGCTCTCCTGTCCCCTCTCTCAGTTCCCTGTTTGTATGCCCGGCACCAGGAAAGGGCAGCACCTGGCCGGCGCTCTGTGGAAACACTCAGAAAGAATAAATCCCCTCATGCCACCCGGGCTGGGGGGGGCATGGAACAGCCAGGCGTGCACTGCCCACGAGCCGCCGGCCACGTTCTCCAGGAGCACACACAGCCAAGCCGGGCCCCCTTGCTGCAGGGTGTGCGATGGGGCCCCCTGAGGGGCGTGGCCAACTCACACAGCCCTGCCCCTCTTCTGCAAAACAAGGACAAGTCTCCCCAAGGATGGCATGAAGATTAAATTTCCACATTCGTGCAATGCCGTGAAATGCTTCTGTTTCCAAGTTTTTTTTTACCCTTTGGTGTGCAATGCTTTCAAACCTGCAGGACAGTTACAAAAATGATAAGAACCCCACATAAAGAACCCCTTCACCCACCAGACACCTGGACCCACCAATTTTAACATTTTGCCACACTTGCCATTTTACACCCACCTAAGTTTCTGTCACCCCACGCTCTGAGCTCGAGCCTGAAGTTGGACAGTCGCGCTCCTTGGGCAGCTACCCCTGCCTGTGCGATCCCTAAGAGACGGATATTCGCTCATGCAACCACCCAAAACGCAGTTACCAATCTCGAGGAGCGGAACGTTGACCTGTTACTTTCTAGCAACAGAAGCGAACGCGCGCGGTGGGCTCAAGAGTGCGTGGGGGGTGGAGGGGTGGGGAGGTGGGGGATGGGGATGGGGGGGAGCCCTCCCCCAGGCTGTGGGCACCGCGGCCGAGGCCACCAGGAGATGCTGTCTACACTGGCCGCGCCGCCAATGCGGCCGAGAGCCGGACGCGTCCACCGCGCACGCGGGCAGGGATTTGGGGGCAGGAGCCGGGCGTCCCCCCAGCCTCCGGCGACCCCCAGCCCCCAGGCGCCCCCGCAGCTCTGGAGGTCCCCCCGAGCCCCCGGGTAGCCCCCGCCAAGAGCTCCCCAAGAGCGCCAGGAGGGAGCCCGGCCCCTAAACCGAGACGCCCCTTCCCAGACTGGACGTCAAACGGCAGCGTTTAGTCCGGAGCGACCCATAGCCTGTGAGGAGAGAAGGGTTAAGTCCCTGAGAGCTGCTCCGTGGACCGGGAGCTGGCCCGGCCCCGCGGACCGGGTCTGGCGGAAAGGCCTGGTGTGGAAACGAGGGCGGCGGGGCAGAGGGGAGGGCCCGCGGCGGGGGCGGGGGCGGGAACGGGCCGGGACTGAGACAGGTCGGGCGTCACTGGCACAGCCCCTCCGACCCGCAGCAGCCCGGGTGCTGGCGCAGGCAGGAGGACGCTCAAAGCATCGCACTTTTCCACCCCAAAACCATTTCCCACGACCATCCGCTGCGCCTGTCTCCCCGCGGGCGCGCACAGCTGATGGCGGAGGCGCCTCTCCGCGCTGCTCACAGGTCCGTCTCTGCAGGGCCTCGCTCAGCGCCGGCCTTGCAGGTTTGTTGAACGAATGAATGAGCGAACGACTCGGGAGACTGTGGGGTCCCAGGAGGCCGGCCGAGCGTGTCGCCCCGCAGACGCCCCTCTGGTGTCCCGCCGTCTCCGGGGTCCCGGCTGGGGCGCCGCGTCCCTCCCCAGCCCTGCCCTCCGCGCCCCCTGGCCCCCGGCTGTGCTGGGGAGGCGTCTCCTCCATCCAGCCCGAGCCGACGTCCTTGAGCTGTCTGAAAAGCTAATCCAGGAATCTTCAAACCTTGGGGGAAATGTTCAAAGCCGCAGCGGTTCTCTGTTCGGAAGAAAGGCCCAGGGCCGTCTCGGGGGGAAACACGTTGCAATGCGCCTTTTGCTTATGCAAAACTGCAGCCAAGTCTCTGCTCTGGAACAGACAGGCTCTGCGTGAGGAGGCCCAGGTCTGTCTCTCGCTGGCAGGTTTCCACCCGGGGGGCCTCCGGAGGCGGCTTGGAACTGCTGAGTTCTCCCCCTTGGGAGGGTGGGGGGCCGGGAGGGTGGGCGCTGGTCCCGGAAGGGCCTCCCCCACCCGCGCAGAGACGCGCCACAGCTGGGGAGCACCCCAGCTGGCCGCAGCTCCCTGTCCCTGACCCCAGCCTTCAGGACAGCTGCCTGCTGACCTGAAGTTCCCGTGCCAGGCCACAAGGTGGGCAGAGCGACCCGGGGCCTGGGTAGCCCGTTGCGAGGTCTCGGGGAGCACCCCTCGGCCCAGACGGCGGCTCCTCTGTGAATCCTGACGGATCTGGGAGAAGACCGTGGCCCCGTGGGAGGGGCTGGCCACCTCGACGGAGGCTGAGGACAGGGCAAGCGCCCATGGCTGGGGAGGGATTGCCGGCTTCCAGCCAGGAAGGGCTGACCTGTGGGCATCTCACGGTGCCTCCTGGGCTGCAGGAGTCTGGTTCTCTCAGCAGAACCCGCACGCCCTCAGCAGATGATCCACGGGCAATGTAACGTGAACAGAACTGTCGCCAGCACTCAAAGTATCACACCGTGTCGCACCTGGTTTATGAAGGCCACGCCCAGCAGTCCTGGGGAGGCTGTCACCCTGTTCGGGTCTGTTAAATGCAGCTTGGGATGCGTGTGCCAGGGAAGGAGCGGCTTTTAAAGGGGGAATTTATTAAGTTACCAGTTTATAGTTCTAGGGCTGTGAAAAAATGTCCAAACTAATCCAGAGAAAGACACCCTGACTCAGGGAAGGCCGATGTCTGTTACATGGGAAGGCACGTGGTGGCGTCTGCTGGTCCTTGTTCCCAGTTCTGTTGCTTCCAGCTTCTGATGCCAGTGGCTTCCTCTCTAAGTGTCTGTGGGCCTCACTCAGCTCCTCAGGACACAGCTCTGGGTTCTGGCTTGTCAGCATCTCACGGGAAGGCACATGGCGGCATCTGCTGGGCTCTGCATCTCCAAACGTCCGTGTCTAGGCGTCTGCTCTCCCTGTTGGCTCTCCAAGCACCTCCACATGTCTGCGTCTCTGTCGGCTCTGATGCAGCTGTGTTTTCTCCAAAATGTCTCCCTTTTAAAAGGATTCCAGCAAACTAATCAAGACCCACCTTGAATGGTGGAGTCACATCTCCATGGAGACAATCCAATCACAGGCTTCCACCCTACAACACTGAGTCAGGATTAAAGGACCTGGCTTTTCTGGGGTACACGGCCCGTTCAAACTGGCACACCCCTTCTTCAAGACCAGAACCAAGGACACGTCCAACGAAAGGTCCTCCTAACTTCTCCAGCCTGCAGTGCCTCCCCTCCACTGCGGACAGAACTGGTCCGGTACCCTGCGGTTCTCTCTGCAGGACCCCCAGGCTGGGGAGCAGGGTCCCTCCACCTTCCTGGCAAACGAGTCAATGCGCAGAACCCAGAAAAGGCACAACACTTATTTTCTGGGCAAATAAATAAATGAAATCCTAGAGCGGGGACACCGAAAGAGCAAAGTTGCCTTAAAAAAAACCTGCACACTGGTGCAAATGACTGCCAGAGCTGCCCCCCTCCTTCTCCTGAATTTGGCAGGAAGGAGTCAGACCCATATGGGCTCTGCTCCATCCCACTGTGTGATTTGGAGCACATTACTGAATCTCTTTGGGCCTCAGTTTCCTGCCTGTGAAATGGGTGGAGTGACAGTTAGGGTCGCCACATACTTTTAAAGCATCGATAGCCAAATCCCTGTGCTGAGCCCAAGCTCCATGAAGTTGTCACCAATTTACAGTAGGGTCAAAAACCATGAGCCGTTTCCCCGGGGTCCCAAACTCTGGGCCACATGGGCATCACTCCCGGGCCCTCATGAGGGGGGGTGGATTTCTGAGGCACAAGAAGCGAGGGGGAGGCTTAGCTGTGGAGATACAGGTACCCCCTCCCCATAGCTGCTGCTGCGCTCTACTGTACTTTTTGGTCATGCAGATAAACCACACAAGTTCTGATCCTCGTAACAAACAAGGTGTCGGTGGCTGAGAGAGTTTAAATAGAGTTGAGAGGCTCCTCTGGAGGTCACGTTTATTCAAGTTTCACCTAGAGAGTGCTACTGCCATAGTTTGCCAAACCCCAAGCAACACCATACCTGTCAATCCTAAAGAACACCCAAGGCTCTGTCTGAGACCCTACAAAGGTTCCATGCACTTGGGGAACTTTCCAGAAACCTACAACTTCCAGATGGGACCCTGGACCAGGTAAGTCCTGAAACCCAGAGGGCCCAGCCTCTCCAGACATCAGCTAGTTCCATCCCACTATGTCACATTATCGACATCCCTTTCCAACATGAGAAAGTTAGAGTAGGCAGAGTCCAAATACCCCTAAAGAGTGGGAGAAAGATCAAAGGAGAAGGAGGAGTTAGAACAGAGAAGATAGGATTTAACAAATGAGTCTGACTGCTGAGTCATTATATTGATATTTCTTGCAGCTAGAAGGGAAAACCTAAAATTGTGGAACTGTAACTCACACCAAACTCTCAAAATCTGTTATACAACTAAATGTTGAAGTGTGCTTTGAAATTTTTTGCTCTTTTGTATATATGTTATTTTTTACAAAAAAAAATGATGAAGGATGCACAGTTATATGATGACACCGTGAAAACCACTGATTGTACGCGCTGGATGATTACATGGTATGTGAATACATACTGTATATCAATAAAGTTGCATTTTTAAAAGTTCTGTCCTCACAGTCCGAAGGTCTGGCAGCTCCCTCAGAGGCCAGGGCAGCCAGGAGAGTGGCGGGCAGAGGACCAAGAGAGCCTGGGGTTGGGGCAGGCCTGACCACCCATCACAGCGAGTTCAGACGCTGCACCAAAGCGAAGATGCTTCCTGAGCCCCTGCGGGCACCTGCGGCCAGGATGGCTCTCGCGAAGGCGGGCGCACTTAGGGTGGCCCTGACATGCATAACGCAGGTGCTGGAGCTGCAAAGGCGGTCGGAGTGAGTCCCACTCTGTGCCCACAGGAGTCCAAGAGGAGTGGCTCAGCTCCCGGACAGACCCTGCCCAGCCGCAGTCCCCAGCTGGCTCCCGTGGGCATGTGCCAGGGCTGAGCAAAGCGGGCAGATGAAAAAGATGCATGGTAGAGCCCATTTCTTATAGGACTGTCTGCCGGTTTAAAACTGTTGTGCGCCCCAGAAAAGCCGTGTTTTAACCCGGATCCAACAATAGGCCAGACCTATTGTTAAGGGTGGAAACTTTGATTAGATTGTTTCCGTGGAGATTGACCCAATCGGTTGTAGGTGTGGCCTTTTGATTAGATGGAGATGTGACTCCACCCAATTAAGGTGGGTCTTGATTAGTTTACTGGAGTCTTTTAAAGGGGGAGGCATTTTGGGGACACCAGAGGTGCAGATGCTTGGAGAACAGTCACTTCAGAGTTGACAGAGACACCGATGTTTGGAAATGCTTGGAGTACTGACAGAGAGCAGATACCTAGTCATGGACATTTGGACATGCAGAGCCCAGCAGACGACGCCATGAGATGTTAAGCCACGCCTGAACCTGGAGAGAGTCAAGGGAAGTGAAGAGATGAAAGCCAGCCCTGGAGAAGCAAAGTGAGGAGCCCCCACAGGAGCAGAGGCTGAAAGCAACAGAGCCCAGGAGGAAGGGACCAGGAGATGCCAGTGACAGACTGCCCAGCTGACAGAGGGGCTCCTGACCCATCGGCCTTCCTTGGGTGAACGTAACCTCTTGTTAGTGCCTTAATTTGGGTACTTTCACTTCCTTGGAACTGCGAGCTTATAACTTATTAAATTCTCCCTTTAAAAGCCGTTCCAGTTCTGGTATATCGCATTCCGGCAGCTTTAGCAAAACAGTACAGATTGTGTGGGATCATCGTCACTTGACGGGAATTAGTTCATTCATTCATTAGTGTAAGGCTTTACCAAACGAAGACCGTGCACCATTTACTGAGCACCTCTGCCAGGGGCTGAACGTGAAGGGTGGGCAGACAGACCCACCGTGAATGCGAAATTGAACTTGCGGGCACCACGGAGCAAGTCCCCGACCCCTTGGAGATGCAGGCCCCCTTCCGCCTCCATACCAGGCTTGCTGGCATCTCGTGGCTGCAGCTGGCATGGGACGATCCCTCCGGCAGGCACAACCCGTGCCTCTCACCCTCCTGCTCTTATCTGGCCGAGGGAGCCCGCAGGGGACCACGGAGGAAACCACGGAAGGGCCTCCAAGCCCAGCGCCCGGCACGAGTGACGGTTCAGCAGACACTCAGGCTTCAGGCTATGGGGAAGGCACCGTCACCAGAAGGCACTGAGCCCCCAACCCCCTAAGAGAAGGTTCCATCTTTTTAGACCCTATGCTGTTTTGAAGCTTTTAGGCTCCCCAGAAAAGCCATTTCCTTTTTCCTGGTCCAGTCCTGTGGGTAGAAACTTTGGATTGTTTCCATGGAGATGTGTCACACCTGATGTGGGTGGGACCTTTTGATTAGATGGAGATGTGCCTCCACCCATTCCAGTTGGGTCTTGATTAGTTTACTAGAATCCTTTAAAAGGGGAGACATTTTGGAAAAAGCTCGGATGCAGATGCTTGGAGAACAGTTGTATCAGAGCTGACAAAGACGCAGACATGTGGAGAGGCTTGGAGAGCCGACAGAAAGAGCAGACGCCTAGACACGGACGTTTGGAGATGCAGAGCCCAGCAGACGCCGCCATGTGCCTTCCCATGAGATGCTGATGAGCCAGAACCCAGAGCTGTGTCCTGAGGAGCTGAGTGAGGCCCACAGACGCTTAGAGAGGAAGCCACTGGCATCAGAAGCTGGAAGCAACGGAACCGGGAACAAGGACCAGCAGACGCCACCACGTGCCTTCCCATGTGACAGACATCGGCCTTCCCTGAGTCAGGGTGTCTTTATCTGGATGCCTTAGTTTGGACATTTTTATGGCCTTAGAACTGTAAACTTGTAACTTAATAAATTCCCTTTTGAAAAGCTGCTCCATTTCTGTTATATCACTTTCTGGCAGCGTTTAGCAAACCGATACAGACTCCAGACCGACCGCACTGCGTCCCTGCCATGTCCCTGCCTGCGTCCCTCCCTGGACCTCATGGACCTCAAGGATGGAGCCCACGCCCTCAGCCTGACACAGAATCACGCGGATGTCCTGGACCTGGACAGTCTCGTCTCCTGCCTCTTCCTGGACACTCTTGCCTGGGCCACAGACATGCAGTGCGCCTGGGGACTTTGCACATGCTATTCCACCACCTGGAACAGCGTCAGGACCACTGTGTTCTCCTAGTTTACTCCTGCCTCGGCTCTACGGGGCAGCTGAACCCAGGTGTCCACTGAACTGTGAAAGGATAAATAAACTGTGACATCTTCACAATTCTCATACAGCAGTAAAAAGGAACAAACTACCGATACACACAAAAATTAGATGCAATTTCCAGCACCTCCTGCTCACGAAAGAAGCAGGCTGCGTTGAGAAGGCACTCCCACGTGAGAGGGCCTCGCCTGACCCTGCTACCCCAGAAAGTCTCCCCTGTAGCCCCATACTGCCCCACGCTTGCCCTGTCAGCTCATCAACAGACCAGCTCCCGTGGGCTGGAGGGCTGGGACGTGTCCTGTTCGCTTCTGTCCCCCGTGTCAGGGTGGGGCCTGGTTTAGACAGAGCAGGCACCAGTGGGCCTGCTTAGTCCTACCTGGCACCGGAGAGCAGGACTCGGGGGGATTTTTGAGGGGCGTGGCCTCCCCTGTCGCCCCACTCCCTGCCGAGCCCTATTGCCTACCCATCCCCCCCGCCGAGGCCCTTCGCCTGGCTCCCAGCACCCTCACACACGCTGCCTGCCCCAACAGCTGCAGCTCCTGTGACAAGCAGGACCAGAGGGGTGCGTGTGAGGGCAGGAAGGGGTCTGGCTCTGCACCCCACCCCCCTCACGCCTCGGGCCAGGGAGCTGTCCTGCGAAGCTGGGAGCTCCTGCTTGCCGTCCCCTCACCCTGAGCCCACACACTCTCCAGGAGCCCTGCTGTGTCCTCACCACTGAAGGGCAACAAGTCTCAGGCTCCGGTTTCCAAGCTGTTTTTCTCTTTCCCGGGAACCAGAGCCAGAGGTCACGTGGTTTGGGCCTGCAGCTCCGCGGCTGGTTCAAGCGACGCCCCCATCCCGCGAGCGCCAGGACCCTCCTGTCCCCACACCGCCTCCTGCTGCCACCGCGCAGCCCCTGCGACCGCGAAGGCTGGGGGAAATCAAGCCCACATGCCTTCTGACTGTTTGCAGACACTGGCAAGCCTTTCATCAGTCCAGGCCAATTTCTGGATTAAATTAGAAAAGAAAAGAGGAAAAATGTCTGAATCCTGGCACAGAGGGGAATCATTCATTCAACAGAGATGGTCTAAGAACATCCTGTACAGAGGTCCCGGCCTCCGCTCGGACGGCATCGGACACCCCGTGGGGGCTGCACACACCGACGCCCAGGGAGCTCCCTGCGCTGGGCGGGGAGGGGGCCTCGTGGGTTCCCCCAGACCGTGAACGGTTAGCAGCTGGGAGACGCCTTCTGCCTGGCCGGAAATCTGCCCCTTCTGCTCTGCTGTTTAAAATCGTTAAACAACAGCACATTTGATGTCTTTAATCAGCGCCCCCCAAATAGAGCTGGGGGGTCCGCAGGGCTGCCGAGGGTGAGGGGGGTGCTGGGCTCTGAGCAGGAAGAGAGCTGCTCAGTGCCAGCGGGGTGTGGCGGCAGGGGAGCTGCTGTGGCTGCAGGGGAGCTGCGGAGGCACTTGGGGTAGCGAGGAAGGGGCTGCGGAGTGGGGTCCTGGCCAGGAGCTCGGAGCAGGCTCGGGGTGCCATTGCTCCTGCCTCCAAGGCCGCCGGATCCTTCCCCAGCACACCCCTAACTACCCGAGTGTCCGACGCAAGGGGCACTAGCTGCTTAACTTTTGGGGGGTGGGGCGTGGGGATGCACGTGTCGGGAAATGGAGCGAACTTTAAAGGGCTGGAGCCCCAGCCTGAGGTGGCACTAAGCAGTGCCGCAGCTTCCCAAGCTCAGCTTCAGAGTCTCCAGTTCCTGTTGAAAAGCTCGTGTGGACTTTGCTTGAACCCAGCAATTACGTCCAAGCCAGCTTTACCAGAAAACTGAGGTTTGAAATACCCCGGAAAGAGCAGCGGCCCTGCAGGGCGGCGTCCAGGGCCCGCGGTGGGCTCTGCCCAACTGACCCGGGGGCTGCTGCCCAGCAGCAGGCCAAGGCTGGGGCGTCTTGGGGGGTCGCGTACCAGCCACCACGGGTGGTCTCCTGCAGACACAGAGGGCACGAGGCCAGCAGCTCCCCGCGTCGCCCCCGCAGAGTCCCAGCAATGCAACGAGGCCTCCGGTGTCTCAGGGAGAGAAGGTCTGAAATTGGTGCTTTGGTTAAATGCCATAAGCCACAGAAGAAACTTTAGTCTCAGGCCAAAGTTTTATATTTCTTGCAGTCTTGGCACAAATAGACTTTGCTTTTAAAAATGTATCTGGACACCGTGGGATCAGCAACGCCTTCCTGACCAAAAAGAGGAAAAGAATTTTAACAAAATAAGGTATCGGTGGCTGAGAGAGTTCAGAGTTGAGAGGCTACTCTGGGGGCTGCTCTCACACTAGCTTCACCTAAATATTCCTTTTACCATTGTTTGCCAACCCCCAACCAACACCATTCCCGCCAACCCTAAAGAACACCCAGGGCTCTATCTGAGACCCTACAAAGGTTCCAGGCACTAGGGGATCTTTCCAGAAACTTACAACCTCCAGATGGGTCCCTGGACCAGGGAAGTCCTGAAACCCAGAGGGCCCGGCCTCTCCAAACATCAGCTAGTTCCATCCCCCTACCCATATTATCCACAGCCCCTTCCAACATGAAAAAGTTACAATGGGCAGACTGGGAGAAGGATCAAAGGAGGAGGAGGAGGAGTTAGAACAGAGAAGACAGGATTTAACAAATGAGTGTGACTGCTGAGTCATTACACTGATATTTCTTTCAGTCTCCAGTGTCTTGGAGCAGCTGGAAGGAAAAACCTGAAATTCCGGAACTGTAACCCACACCAAACTTTGAAATCTGTTCAGTAACTACTGGTTACAATGCACTTTGAAATTTATTTTGTACATACGTTATTTTTCATAATAAAAAATTTAAAAAAAATAAAAGGGGTTAAAAGCCCCTGCAAATGCACCCCTTTAGCAGCAGTCCTGCGTCCCTCGCCTCGCGTTCTCCTGAGCCTGTGTCCAGCAAGGTGCCTCTAGCGCTCCCAACACAGGGGCAGCGTGACCTCTGGGCCCCCTCTTGTTAGGCCACTGCGTCCAGGCCTGAGTAGGGGCTAGCTCAGCAGCTAGAAGGTCATGTGTAGAAATGTGACACACGACCCGGCCGGGGGGCTCCGGGTGCAGTGGGGGACACAGTTGGTGTCCCGGGGCTGCACCGAAGCCTGGTGGCTCAGGACGACAGGACGCCCACCCCAGTCAGGAACCCCGGGTCCAACAGAGCACAGCCTACTGCTCCTGGCTTCCGCACCCCCAGTCCTTCCAGGAAAACCCTGGCTCACCGGTGCCGGCCTCCCACCACCGCTTCAAGGCCGCCTAGCCATGCCCCTTCCGTCCTTTGCCTGTGTCTGCCCCTCCATGTAAGGATCAGTCCCCCTGCAGTTTCCCCGTCACCCGTCCCTGCCCTGCGCCCTGCCCAGCCAGGCCTGCTCCCCATCTCCTCTGACCTCTGTGCCCTCTGCTCTGATGGGGGCGGGGTGCGGGCAAGGGGGCAGGGCCGGGCGCAGGGGCCCCCGGTGATCGCGCAGGTTGTGGCGGCCGTCCAGCCAGTGGCCGCCATCCGGGGCCTGTGCGGGGCGCAGTGCAGGGCCTCAGGGCCCTGGGGGTCTCCCGTGTGCCATGGGTGCCCGCTGGGCCCATGGGCAGGGAGGCTGGGCGGACTCGACTTCCCCAGACCCACCCTGGCCGGGGGACGGGGGACACGCCATCCAGTTACCAGGGGAGGGGGAGCCCAGCAGCCTCCCGGGCCACACAGCATGTCCCTCCTGGGTGCTGTCTGGTGTGGAGAGAGGGACGGGCTAATTAATTCCCACTTGAATTTAGCCGCCTTCAATTCTCCCTCCATCCTTCCTCTCACTTCAAGAGGCAACCTCTGCATGGGCCTGGTGGCTTAACACGGATATGGCAAGAATGGTCAGGTGGTCTGCCCTCCTGCAGATTCCCCCAGGGAGTATCCTGGTGCCCAAGGGAGCATCCCAGTGCCTGAGGGAGTATCTTAGTCCCAAGGGAGTATCCCAGTGCCTGAAAGAATATCTTAGTCCCAAAGTAGTATTCCAGTGCCTGGGGGAGTCTTTTAGTCCCAAAGGAGTACTCCAGTGCCTGGGGGAGTATCTTGGTCCCAAAGGAGTATCCCAATGCCCAAAGGAGTATCCCAGTGCCTGAGGGAGTATCTTCATTCCAAAGGGGTATCCCAGTGCCCCAGAGAGTATCCTAGCACTTGAGGGATTATCTTAGTCTCAAAGGAGTATCCCAGTGCCAAAAGGAGTATCCCAGCGACCAAAGGACTACCCCAATGACCAAAGGGGTATCCCAGTGCTGAGGGAGTATCTCAGTATCAAAAATGTATCCCAGTGCCCAAGAGAGCATGTCATGCCTGAGGAAACCCCTGACCCCATCCATGCCTGGGTAATTCCTCTCTTCCTCCTTCCAACTTTCCTGAGTCTTTCCTGTGCTTGTCCCTTCTGGCCAGCCTGAGGCACCCTCCAGGAAAGAGCCGTAAAATATAAATTGTCTAATTTCAGTGATTTCACACACCATTAAAATGTTTATATCATTTTAAATACATTTAAATACAAGCACTGTACAGTATAAAGATAAGGGATTAAATTCACGGCAATGATTTTAATTTTAAATTTTTCTTACATAGTGTATAATATCAAACAGCAAATAAAAACAACTTGACAAGTTGAGGGAGATCGAGGAAAAAAAGAAGAGCTTTATGTGACCTCTAACGGCACATTTCCCTGCTCTTTGCCTTCTGCATGGGGCCCAGGAATTGTGTAGACAGTTCTGCCAGTAAGCCCAGCATTTCCCAAAGCGGGGATACTGGAAATATCCTGATGATTTTGGTGTTAGCCAGCGGCTGCATGAAATGGCAATGACTCACAGGAAAGAAAGCTGGTGCGTCTGAGCTCTCTTTCTCACTTCATGAGACATTCTCAGAGAGGGGCTGCCGCAGCTCAGCACGGCATGGCAAGAGTGCCCGGCGGGAAGAAGGGGCTGGAGTTTGGAGAAAAAGTCCGCAGACAGTGGGTCTGGGACGCGCTCCCGGGTCCAGCCCAAAGAGGCCCCAGGAGACAATTCCTGAGCACGTCAGACAGACATGGCACCCCAGGGAGCAACCCGGGAGAGATGGAGCGCCTGACCTCACCACACAGCAAAGTGAGCTCTCCAAACGCCACCCGGAAACAAAACAAAACAAAAGGCAAACAGTGGAACTGGGGGAAATCTTTCCCACACAAAGACCAGTCAAAAAGTAAGCCTACTTTAATATAACGGTTTTTCAAATGAACAAGAAAAACAAAACTAAAGACCCAGTAGGAAAAAGGGCATGAATCACAAAAAAATAAATTAAATGATTGCTTTTAGCATATGCTTAAAAAATGATGAACAGGTAGGGAGATTGCTACTCACAACCAATGTGGGAACCTTCAAAGAACATTCTAGAACATGAAGTCTTAAAATATGCATACCTGCTGCCCAGGTATGTTAGCTTGCCAGCTACTGGAATATGATATACCGGAACTGGAACAGCTTTTAAAAAGGGGAATTTAATAAGTTTCAAGTCTACAGTTCCATGGAAGTGAAAGAATCCAAATTAAGGCACCCACAAGAGGTTACCTCCACCCAAGGAAGGCCGAGGGGTCAGGAGCCCCTCTGTCATCTGGGCAGTCTGTGGCTGGCATCTGCTGATCCCTTCCTCCTGGGCTCTGTTGCTTTCAGCCTCTGCTCCTGTGGGGATTCCTCACTTTACTTCTCCAGGGCTGGCTTCCATCTCCTGACTTCCCTTGGCTCTCTCCAGGCTCTGGCTTAACATCTCATGGTGATGTCTGCTGGGCTCCAAGCATCTCCACACAGCCGTGTTTCTATTCCCCAAGTGTCAGCATCTGTGTCAGCTCTGCTCTGAAGTTTCTGTCAGCTCTGTCATTTCTGTTGTTTCTGGCTCCCTCCCAAGGGTTTCCTCTTTTAAAGGATTCCAGTAAATTAATCAAGACCCACCTGGAATAGGTAGAGTCACATCTCCCTCTAATCAAAAGTTCATACCCACAATTGGGCAAGTCACGTCTCTGTGGAGATAATCTAATTAGAAGTTTCCATCCTACAATACTGAATCAAGATTAAAAGAAACAGCTGCCGCCACAAGACTGAATTAGTACTAAAACATGGCTTTTCTGGGGTACATAATATTTTCAAACTGGCACACCAGGGTTTCCACTTTTAGGAACTCATTTTAAGGAAATTATTTAGTAGGAGTGAGAGATCCATCTAAAAGGGTCTTCACTGCAGTTCTGTTTCTAATACTAAATAAATAAATAGGGGCCTATCTGACCTCTAATAGGGAAATAAGTTTTGTTGTATGAACGTTATATAAATAACATGGCACATGAAAATTATATTATAACTACATGGTGCAATTTTATGCAGTCATTAAAATGAGGCAGTAGAAAATAATTGATAGGAGAAAACCATAACTATATAAATATATTCTAATTTTCCATCATAAATAATATATTGGCCGTGCTAAATATAGTATATGTTAACAAACAAAAAAATGTTATTTCTCTATATTTAAAGAGGCAAAGAAGGAAATTGGACCTGGCGGGCGAGGAAAGGAACGGGTTGGCAAAGAGGCCCTTCTCACTTGCCTGTGCAGGAGGGAAGCAGCACCTCCTGCGATTTCCCACCGCCCTGGAGTCATGATTCTAATCCCTCCCCAGGGCCTACGCCCTGTGCCCCCTAGCACGCGGGCCTCTCTCCTGCCTGGTTCCTGCCCCAGGGCCTTTGCCCTGCCTGTTCCCTAGCCTGGGGCCCGCTGTCCCTCCCCTCCCGCATCTTCCTCTGAGCATTCAGGCCTCTGCTCCCAGCTGACCTCCTTGACCGTCACACAAAGCGTGCCACCTTCTCAGTCTGCTCCCGTCCTTAGCCTCCCACCTCCTGCAGAGCACGCAGGAATGACCGCATTCACTTTTCACCTGACTACTGCCTGCGCTCCCCAACCAGAAGGCAAGGCCACGGCCAGCGGGACTAGGCCTTGTTCCCGTCCCAACCCCGCGTGACAATGACACGGGTCCAGCAAATGTCCAGCACGGGCCCAGCAAACGTGTGTTCAGTGCGTGGACAGAAGCCAGATAAGCAGGTCCAACAGGCTTAACACCGCCCTGGGGGTAGCCCCATGCTGAAATGTGGCCCCCCAGGGTCACCACAGCGGGGAAGAGAGACGTGGAGGGGACACGTGTCTGCTAACCAGTTAGCCACGACGTGGCACAAGTCACTCCCTTCCACACAGGCCATTAGCCAGAACTGGCCATTAGCCAGAACTGGCCACCTGGCCCCAAATGGACTGCAGGAGAGGCAGAGAAGTGGAAGGGAGCACACAGGCATTAGATGTAGCCGTGCTGTCCACGCCACGCCCCAGCCACGGTTCTGCCCACGGAGAAACCCCAAAAGAATTCCTACAGGCAGAAGTCACCCTGGGCAGCAAGGGAAACTGAGGCCGCTTTGAGCTGCAGGGGTGGGGCAGACCCCAAGCCTGCGCCCAGCCAGCCTCGCCGCTGCTCCTCTATCATGCACAGTCAGTTCTGCAGCACCAGACCGGCCCTGGGCCCTCCTGCAGCACCGGCCTCTGGGTGCAGCCCCTGCCCAGGACCGGCCCTTGCGCTTCGGGCCCCAGGCACGCAACGCGCTGGGCTCTGCCTGCCACACAGCAGGCCAGATGCCTCTCCTAGGCCGATCCAGGCCAGCTGCCGTCACATCCGTCCACTACGTTGCTGCTTTCTCTCCAGTGCTGGAAAGCCATGGGCCAGCTGTGCACTCCCCCTGAAGGGGGCCGTGCCCCTGGCCAGGGCCTCGAGGGCCAGTCGGGACCCCAGCTGCAGTTCCAGGCCGGATGGCCGCACATCTTCCCCAGCTGCGGTAGCCACAGGCCACGCGGGTGCTTAAATTTAAACGCAAGTTAATTAAAATGAATTAAATCAGGGATTCTGTTCTGCCATCGCTTCAGCCACATTTCAAATGCCGAAGAACCAAGACGCAGAATCAGAGCATCTCCGTCACTCCAGAATGTTCCTGAAGGTCATGCTCCCAACCACTCACGCTTCCTTGATACTTGCCCTTCCCAAGGCCACCAGAGGTCTTGCAGCTTGAGACCAGGCCCCACTATTGTCTCGCGGGCGCACAAGTTCCCAAGAGGGGCGCATGCAGAGAGGGCACTCATTGCCACGGCAACCCCAGTGCCAAGGCGGGCGCTTCAGCAGCCTTGTCCACACTGGGCCCTCACGGCACCGACCTCCTCCTCCAGGGCTGCCACTCCCTGTCCCCACACGACCCACCACCCTGCCCGCAACAAGCAATGGTTTACTATAAATAAACGAAGGCACATCTGCGCGATGCGGAGAGAAAACATGGCCCTGTGACCCTCCTCTACTGCGGCTTACCCTTGTACCCTCTCTGTCACGAGAAAATTCATTTCAGTTAAAAATTTTTTTATGTTTGTCATGCTTTTCAGGAGAGTAACCATCCCATTATCCAAAGATTCAGTCCCAGTTGGATCAAAAGTGTATGAGTGACAGCCTCCCCGAATGGGGAATTCCTGATATTCTCACAAGCAGTAGGAGCAACCAATTCAACAGGCTGAGCCCTCGATCCTGGAGTTCAGCCCTATGAAACTTTTACTGCAAAGGAAAAGCTAAGCCTACTTATAGTTATGCCTGAGAGTCACCCCCAGAGAATCTCTTTGGCCCAACTCAGCAGGTGAACTCACTGCCCTCCCACCTACGTGGGACATGACTCCCAGGGGTGTGAACCTCCCTGGCCACGTGGGACAGAAATCCTGGGATGAGCCAGGACCCAGCATCAAGGGATGGAGAAAGCTTCTTGACCATAGGAGGAAGAGAGAAATGAGATAAAATAAAATCTCAGTGGCTGAGAGATTTCAAACAGAGTTGAGAGATTATCCTGGAGGTTATTCTTACTCATTATATAGATATCCCTTTTTAGTTTATGGTGTATTGGAGTGGCTGGAGGGAAGTGCCTGAAACTGCTGAGCTGTGTTCCAGTAGCCTCAAGTCTTGAAGATGATTATATAACTATAGAGCTTTTCCAGTGCAACTGTGTGATTGTGAAAACCTTGTGTCTGATGCTCCTTTTATCCAGGGTATGGACAGATGAGTAAAAAAAATAAGGACAAAAAATACATAAATAATGGGGAGGATAAAAGGTAAAAATTTGGGGAGATTGCAATACTAGTGGTCAATGAGAGGGAGGGGTGTGTGGTATGGGATATATGAGTTTTTCTTTTTATTTCTTTTTCTGGAGTGATACCAATGTTCTAAAAAAGATCGTGGTGATGAATACACAACTATGAGATGATATTGTGAGCCACTGATTGTGTATCAAGTGTGTGTGAAGATTTCTCCGTAAAAATATATTTTTAAAAAAAAGAGAATATAAATGAAAAAAAGGTTTTTAAAAGAGGGTATGAATGAATAAATTGAAGATAACTAGCGAAACCGCGAGAAAGTTCGAGACTCCTCCAGCCTGGCCCTGGGGCCTGCAGAGCGAGTGCAGGGGAGCCCTCCCCAACACGGGACACCGGACCACCCATCAGCTGTCCGAGGAACCCATGGTGGGTGTGCTGGGTTAAATCACATGTCGCCACCGCCAGCGTCCAGCTGAAAGCCCACGTTATCTGGAAACCGGAAAGCACTTCCGCCTCCATTATCGCATTCAAGACTCACAACCATGTCAAAACTGGACACTACTGGCCCATTTTAAAGATGAGAAAACCAGGGTTCAGAGGCCTGGACAGTGCTCCCAGAGAAGGGGTATCTCCCCCTTCTTGTGTGCATCTGAGGTTTTTGGTTTTGGAGCAGTGAAAATGGTCTAAAGCGCAGTGTGACGATTGCCCGACTACGTGATACACTGTGTGTGAGACGCCGCGTTACGCTCTGCATGGGATGCACGGCACAGGAAAACAGCTCCACAAAACCTGCAGGTCACACGAAAGGGCTCTGTCGATTTCTAGGAAAATGCCTGGGCCAGGCACGACGAGCTCCGGCGCCAGCGCAAGCGCAGGGGTGCGCGGGCGCAGGTCGGCGGCCAGTCTGCCGTCCACAGACCCGGGCTGGCCGAGGCGCGCTGGCTGCGCGCGGGGGCCCCGCCCCGACTCACGATGTTCATGAGCGTGAGCAGGTACTTCTGGACGTGCTCCTTCCCGTGGAACTGCACCACCGAGTCGTCCACGCCGAGCAGCACCTCGATGTTGTAGTCGTCCTCGGCGGCGTGCCTGCGCGCCCTGCGCCGCGAGGTGTTGGCGCGCTCCTCCAGGACCCCCAGGGCGCGGCTCAGCTGCTCCAGGCTGCCGGGGGAGGGCCCTGGAAGGAGAGAGGGAGCCGGGCTCAGCGGGGGCCTGCCGGGCGTCCCGTTCCGAACGCACGGCCAGCCAGCCCCGGCCGCGCGGCGCCCGGGTCGCGGACTAACGCACCCGAGGCGGGGAGAGCGCAGCGGCGGGCCCGGCTGGCTCCGCCCTGAGGCCCACACGTGAACTCTGTGGCCCCCGCGAGGGGTCACCAGGCCCTCAGGACCGAGGACTTAGAGCCCCAGACCCGGGTGGGGAAGGCGCCCAGCTTCCTGCAGCGCTGCATGCAGCCCAGCGTGGGCGGGTGGGCACCGCGGGGCTGCACAGCTACCAGTGCGCAGGGCTCACACGCTCACGGACTCCAAGAGACTGGCCTACCTGGTGGCATCGTCCCCCTGCTATAGCGTGGGGACCCCAAGGCCCAGCCTGGGCCGTGTGTCCCACAGTCTCTTCTCACCTCCCAGGGCTCTCTTCTCAGGGCTGCACTGAAGTGATCCGCTCCTCTCTGGGGGGGCTGTCTGCCCCACGCCCTGGCCAGGACCTGCCCGGGACCCCAGGGGAGCTGTGCCTTGCCTGCCTCTTAAGTGCAAAGAGCAGGGGTCAGGGAGCCCCCTCTCCACAGGTCCTCCACAATGGGCAGGTGCTGGCCTCCAGCCCCCAAGGCTCAGAACCCAGCACCCACCCATGCAGGGCGCCAGGCTGGGGTGAGGCTTTGGCTGAGGTCTAGGGTCCAAGTGGCCCATCCGGTGCAGCACCTGGACGTCATGTCCTCTGTCGCCACAGGCTGCAGCTCCTGGGCCCTCCCTGGGCCTCCCCACGGGGCCTGCAGCCCCACAGCAGGCCAGAGCTCCAGCCCGGCCCTCCCTGCCCCATCCCGCAGAGCTCCGCTGACCAGCCCAAACTTCAGCTCACTGACCGGAGCTGCACTGCCTGCCACCCACTGGTCCCTGGTGCCAAAGCCTTCTGGAAGCTTCCACTCCCTGGGGCCCTGCTGGCTGGCTGCTCCCTGCACAGGTCTCAGTCCCTGTCAGGTCCTTGACCCCAGGTCCTGCTTCTTAGTGACGCTCCCGGGTGGGGCTCCCAGGAGGACCCAGGGATGCAGGTCATCATGAGGTCCCCAACCCGGGGTGGGGGCTCAGGTCCCATGGCCCCTGCAGCTGGGGGCCAAGAGCCTGCCACGGGGAATCCCACGTCTCCCCAAAGAGCCTTCAGAACAACCTTGCCCCTTCCTCCAGGCCTCCTGCCTGCTGACTTCTCAGGGACAGGGGCAGGGACTCCCTCCAGGTCACGGTGCCCACGACAACATGCCTGGAGGTGGAACCGGGGCTTGGAAAGCAGCACAGCAGTCATGGAGGTAAGGCAGCCAGGGCAGGGTCACCAGGTGTGAGGGCCACCAGGTGTGAGGGCCACCAGGTGTGAGAGTCACCAGGTGTGAGAGTCACCAGGTGTGAGGGTCACCAGGTGTGAGGGTCACCAGGTGTGAGAGTCACCAGGTGTGAGAGTCACCAGGCGTGAGGGTCACCTAGTGATGGGGTCACCTAGTTATAAGGCCACCTAGTGACAAGGCCACCCAGTTAACAGTCACCTGGTGCCAGTGATGGGGCCACCCAGTGTAATAGTCACCTGGTGCCAGGGTCACCTAGCAAGGGTTTAGGTCCAGCCACGGCTGCACCACCTGGGCCTCTGCACACAGGCCTCCTTCAGTGCTGGCGACAGGCCCCCCACAGAGGGGCCCCTTATAGACCCCTACTTCCAGATGGGCAGGCTGAGGAAACCCTGGTGTGACACGGAGGTTTATGTGCAACGTGGCTAGGCCACAGCACCCAGTTATTGAACCCAACACCAACGTGGGTGCTGCGGTGAAGGGACACTGCAGATAACAGCACCTACAGTCAGCGGGGGAGGGGCCTCATCCAATCGGTTGAAGGCCCTAAGAACAAACACTGAGGTTTCCTGGAGAAATTCTGCCTCAGGACTGTGGCATGAACTGAGTTTCCAGTTTGACAGCCCGCCCTCCAGATTTCAGAGTTGCCAGACCCTACAACTGTGAGAGCCAATTCCTTGAAATCTATCTGTCTATCCATCTATTCATTTACCCATTCATCCATCTATCTGCCCATCCATCTATCCATCCATCCATTCACTCATCCGTCCATCCACCCACTCATCCATCCATCCACCCATTCATCCATCTGTCTGTCCTTCCATCCATCCATCCACTCATCCATCCATCCATCCACTCATCCATCATCCGTCCACCCATTCATCCATCTGTCCATCCTTCTATCCATCCATCCATCCATCCATTCATCTACTCATCCATCCATCCATCCATCCACCCATTCATCCATCTGTCTGTCCATCCATCCATCCACCCATTCATCCATCTGTCCATCCTTTCATCCACTCATCCATCCATCCATCCATCCACCCATTCATCCATCTGTCCGTGTTTCCATCTATCCATCCATCATCTATTCATCCATCCATCCATCCACTCATCCATCCATCTATCCACTCATCCATCCATCCATCTTATCCATTCTGTTTCTCTGCAGAACCCCCATGATGTGCCTCTCTACCCTGTGTGGCTGAGTCTCGAGCAGGAACTGTCTCATTTACCCCTGTCCCCCATCTCATGGCCATGGGCCCAGACCAGGCACACTGTACATTAAGTTTGAGGTTTTGGCTGATGGGCAGAGACCAATGAGGAAAAAGTCAAGATGAGAAGCAGAGGGCTGGAGCAGCAGCTGGGCTGGGGCTTAGGGGCACTTGGGCTCCGGTATCTCCAGGGCCCTGTGCCCCCGCCCCCCGGCTCTGCAGTCTGCCATGTTGTACCCTCCCCTCCCCCAGGGCAGCTGCTGCCCGGGCTCCTGGCGGGCACCGCGGCAGTGCAGGAAGAGCCTGTGCAGAGCCCGTCATTGTGAGATAATTCAGTGCCAGCCCTACCGTTCCCAGAGGAGATGCTGGAGACTTAAGCCTGACAGGGGTTTTGAGGAATTGCTACTCTATTTTTATACATTTATTTCTTTGCATTTCCAAAGAGCAGGGACAGCTCACCTTCAGAACCACCTTGGGAAGCATAATGCTGGTAATTTCCATTAAAAAAAAAAGCCCTGCCTCCCGGGAAGAGGCTGCTTCGTTATCCCTCTGCCTCTGCTGAGCCGGAGGTCACACGGGGGGACGCGGGTGAAGCAGACCCCAGAGGAGGCATCTGCGAGAGCCAAGGCCGGACACACAGTGCCTGGTCAGCCAGCCCCACCCGGCCGGCCCCCGAGGGCCCCGGGGTGACCCCCAGCCCTAGCGCAGGTGGGCAGATGCAGAGGCCTCCCCGGGAGTCCAGGGCACGTCTTGAAGCTGCTTTTGCTGAGCAAGCCCAATTCTTCACTGAAATCCTCCGTTTCGGGCCCATTAAAACAGCTAAGTTGTGTAACGAGGCTGCGACGTGTGCCTTCTCGTATGGGTGGAATGTCAGCCCCACCTCCAGTGTGGTTATTATCGGCATTGTCGTTTTTTAATTATGCTCATTGCCTGAGGTGAGCTGCAGAGCCGACGGGCACCGTGTTTCAGTTTCCCCACCTCCCCTTCCGTCATGTTCCTGCCCCTGGAGAGACGCCCCAAAGGCCAAGCAAAGCAGAGGGTTCTGAACCCCTCAGTGTCCCCCATGAGGAGACTGACCCTGAAGCGCAGCCCATGCCACGGCCCCGGCTGTCCCCGGCCCTGGAGCCAGCCTGTCCGACAAGCTGGGTGCTGCGGCAGCAGCGATGGTATCCCATGGAGACCTGGACGCCACCCTGGCCTAGGGGACCTGCCCCCTGCCCTGGCTGCCCCGCTCCGCCCCTCCAGCAACAGGACGGTCATCTACGGCCAGGAGAAGAAAGGCGTGGCTTGTGTACCTGGGCCTGCACACCTGAGCTTGCATACCTGGGCCTGCACACCTGAGCTTGCGTACCTGAGCTTGTGTACCTGGGCTTGCGCACCTGGGCTTGCACACCTGAGCTTGTGTACTTGGGCTTGCACACCTGAGCTTGCACACCTGAGCTTGCCGACATCCTAGGGGCCGCCCAGCGACATGCAAATCTCTGCAGTGGGGGCTTGTGCACAGCCCTCCCTACTGCGAGGAGGAATCTCCTCACCAACCTCACAACTGAGCCCGCTTCAGCATCATGGACACTGAGGAACAGAGAGGTTAAGCAACTCACACAAGCCACACAGCCAGAGAGAAGAGGCCTTGGGATGTGAGCCCAGGTCTTCAGACTCCCTCTGTCCCCACATGCCCCGAAGTGGCCCCGTACATCACCGACACGGGCTGACTTGGGGAAACCTACCCTGGTAGAAACAAGCACGTTTAGCCTGGAGGAGAGGACACCTGGGGTCCTGAGTCTGTGAACGACTTGGCAGCACCGTGGCGGGGGCACAGGTGGTGCTGATGGCCA
>PVIY010015250.1:0-22054 GCA_004026745.1 Myrmecophaga tridactyla | reverse complement strand
ACGTGAGGGCGCAAAACAAAACTCAGCTGTAGCTGACACTCACAAGGCGTAACAGAACCAAAGATCCAGGAGGAGTTAAAACAATGGGGCGAAGAAAGATGAACCTCATAATTGCCAACAAATGAACCCAGGTGCAACAGTATTTACAGGCAGAACATGCCATGGGCCGTTAGAGGAGACGAACTGGTAAAGCCAACAGCAAGGGGGCAGGAAGATGGAACTTCATGCTCCTAAAGGGCTTCAACCTGCTACAAAAAGGGAGACAAAGCCCTCGTTACGGGCTATTGTAGTGCACTGATCCCAGAAAAGCACAGATGAATTAGACAGAATTAGGTAAGGATTTGAATTAATAAGATGACCTAATGCTTAAATCCAACAACCAGAAAACCTGCACTTCTCAAACACATCTAATGAAGTATTTGAATACCAAGGAGATCTTAAAAAGCACATCCACTATCTCCAACAGCAAGGACATAAAATCAGAAACAACAATCAAAGGAAACCCCTCAAAACTCTATAAACACCGGAAACTAAAACCACAGTTTGAATAAGCCTAGACTAAAATAGAAAATAGGAACTCCAACAGCTGTCTCAAGTTTAAAATTCCAACAGCTGTCTCAAGTTTAAAACCTGAATAAACCAATAACCTTAAAAGAAAATGAAAAAGAAGTCAGTGAAGAGCCCAGCTGGTTTCCTTTTGTTTAACCCCCTACCCCATCCCCTGTATCCCAAATTCTGACCTATGAGTAACCTAGGATGTTTTATAGAAGTGTTTTGCCAAACCTAGAAAGAACAGATACTTATACAAAACAAGTATGAAAAGATCAATATATTTCTCGTAAATAGCAATGGGCAGCTAGCAAATGGAGTGGAAAAAAGTGCTTAATCAGATATAGTGCCAGAATTCAAAAAATACCTAGTAACAAGCAAAAAATAATGAATGTATCATAACTTAAAAATAAGCATAGTCTATATATGTGGCTGAGAGAGTCCAAATAGAGTCGAGGCTGCTCTGGAGGTCACTCTTGGGCAAGCTTCAGTTAGACACTGCCCCTACCATAACCTGCCATGCCCCAACCAACACCATTCCTCCCGATCCTAGAGAACCCCTAGGGCACTATATAAGACCCTACAAAGGTTCAGTGCACTAGGGGATCTTTCCAGAAACTTACACCCTCCAGATGGGTCCCTGGACCAGAGAAGTCCTGAAACCCAGAAGGCCCAGCCTCTCCAAACATCAGCTACCTCCATCTCCCTACCCCATATTATCCACACCCCTTAACAACATGAAAAGTAAGAATGGGCAGAGCCCAAATACCCCTAAAGAGTGGGAGAAAGATCAAAGGTAATGGTGGAGCTATACAGAGAAGGTAGGGCTTAACAAATGAGTATAATTGCTGAATCATTATACTGATATTTCTTTTAGCCTCCAGTACCTTAGAGCAACTAGAAATAAAAACCTAAAATTGTGGAATTGTAACCCATACTAAACTCTGAAATCTGTTCTACCACTAATTGTTGCAATGTATTTTGAAATGTTTTGCTTTTATGTATATTTTATTTAAAGAAAAGGTGAGGTATAACAGAGAAGATAGGATTTAACAAATGAGTATGACTGCTGATCATTATATTGATATTTCTTTTAGTTTCTAATGTCTTGGAGCAGCTAGAAGACAAATTGTGGAACTGTAATCCATGCCAAACTTTAAAATCTGTTCTATAATTACTTGTTAAAATGTACTAGGAAATTTATCGTTTTTATAGGTATGTTATATTACACAATTTTTAAAAAGTTAAAAAATATATATAGTTTAAAACTTTAAAAATCATAAGCCATTAGAGAAATGCAAATCAAGACTACCATGAGATACCACTTCACACCCACAAGGATGGCTATTGCTTTAAACAAAAGTGGAACTCCGGAGCTTTGTTGCTGGGAATGTAAAATGGTGCAGCCACTGTGGAAAGCAATATGGCAGATCCTCAAAAGTCAAATATAAAATTACCACCTGGGACCCTGCAATTCCACTCCTAGGTAAATACCCCAAGAAAGTGAAAACAGCATCTCAACCAGATATTTGTCCACCAATATTTACTCACAACCATATTATTCACAACAGCAAAAGGCTGGAAAAGCCCCAAGAGCCCACTGACAAACGAACGGACCAACGGATTGGGGTGTGTACACGTGACGGACCATTCACTGGCCGTAAGAAAGAAGGGAGTCATGAGACGTGATGGAACGTGGAAGCTGAAGAAAAGTTTGCACTTATAAGAGATGCCTAGAAATTCGCAGAGATAGATGATTAGAGGTTATCAGAGGATTGGGGCAGGGGAAAGAGGGAGTGTATATTTGGGGAAAAAAGATGAATTTTGTAAATTCGCAGAGATAGATGATTAGAGGTTATCAGAGGATTGGGGCAGGGGAAAGAGGGAGTGTATATTTGGGGAAAAAAGATGAATTTTGTGTAATATGAATTATATCTCAATAAAGATGCTAAAAACATCTAAAGGTACAAAAGAAGACATCAATAAATGCAGACAAGATGATGTGGTCCTGAATTGGAAGTTGATTCTCCTCCAAATTAATCAATAAATTTAACACAGTCTCCATTGAAACACTGTTACAACCCAACAGAGTAACACCCAAGGTCATCTGAAAGGCGTGCAAACAGCTAGAAAAATGCTGAAAGAGAATCCTAATGAGGGAGTACGTATCATTGAAATCAACGGAACACAGAATTTAATTAATTGGATCAGAGTGGTACTAGTGTCATGGGACAGGGCAGTGGAGCCGGATAAAAAGCCCCAAATCAGACCCGTTGTATATGTTAAATTACACATGTACAGTATAATGCATATAATGTAGTGAATACGTTAAAAATCAGTATAGATTAAAAAGGAGGCTAGGAGGGGCATCTGGGGAAAGAGGTCAGGTGGGACACACAGCAGAGCAGGTAGGCCTCTCCGGGGGCTAACATTCAGTAATGAGACCTCTGTAAGGCACGAGGCCA
Source organism: Myrmecophaga tridactyla (assembly GCA_004026745.1). Taxonomy (NCBI): domain Eukaryota; kingdom Metazoa; phylum Chordata; class Mammalia; order Pilosa; family Myrmecophagidae; genus Myrmecophaga; species Myrmecophaga tridactyla. The sequence continues at coordinate 19,040 of PVIY010015250.1, read as the reverse complement.
GCGGGGCAGGGAGAGCAGGCGAGGAAGGGGCGGCCGCAGCAGCGCGCGGAAGGCTGGGAGGCAAACGGGCACGAAGGCGCCCAAGGGTTTGCATGTCCCAGAGTCGAGCCCTTGGCTGCAGGAGAGCCTGGACTCGCCCGGCCACCCTGCGGCCCCTGCGGCCCCTGCAGCTCTGAGAGCAGGCGGGGGGCCTGGAAAGGTGCATGCCCCGTTGAGGCTAATGCCGCACCACCTAACCCTGGGCTCCGGCAGGGCTGGGGCAGAGGTTGTGTGTGACCCCACACACTGCACAGCTGAATGAATGCTGACAGCACCGCCCACCGCCCCGCGAGGGCCTGGACCCCTGGGAGGCTGGAAGGGTCTTCTCTGGGGGATCGAAGACCAACCAGAGAGCAGGAGGTGACATCACCGCACACGCGGCTCCCCTTACAGCACCAAGCTCACGCCACCTCTCTTCTGGTCCCCTCACACACGTCTGCAGCCAGCCAAGGACACCCTCAGAGGGAAGCTCTTTTACGGACTCCGGTAAAGTTAAGACCCACCTTGGATGGATGGGGCCACATCTCCATGGAAACCGCCTAATCTAAAGGCCCTGCCCACGACTAGGTGGGCCGCATCTCCATGGAAACAGCCCCATGTAAAGCCCCGCCCAGCACTGGGTCTGCACCCATGAGACTGAATTCGGAGCATTGTCTTCTGTGGGTGCTTAATGGACTTTAGCAGCACAGCCCCGGGACCTGTGGGCGGCATTTATTTGGGCAGCAGGCTCTTTGCGGATGGGCTCGAGTTGGGACGGGGTCACACCAGAAGGGTGGACCTTGGACCAGGGTGACTGGTATCCTTTGAAGACGAGCGGCGCCCGAGACCCACACGGGCCCAGAAACACCACAGAGCCCCTTGGGCCCGGGGAGCCGGCAGGGGCCTGCGGGGGGCCCCGGCCTTGCCCACGCCTTGGTTCTGGGGCCTCCAGAGCGTGAGAGGGTGAATTCCTGTTGTTCTAAGCCGCCCGGTTCGCCGTACTGTGTTAGGGGCCCTAGGAGACCAATACACCATGTAATGCAGCACGATGTATGTAAATTTAAAATGCGCACCCTCAGAGCTGCATTCATTATGCAAAAAAAAAAATCATCTATAATCACCTTAGAATGGATGCTCATTACAGGACAAAAGAGAGGAAACTGCGCAGGTTGTGGAGACAGCATTTCTCTGCTCATTTTCTTTAATGTTGTTAGGACAACTGTCTAGACGTCTAGAGGGAGAAGCCCCAGCCCTGCCCTCACCCGATCGGTGGCGGAAATGACACAGTGAAGCCGTAAAAGGGCTAGAAGAAGCTGGGGGTGGGTGGGCTCCGGCCCACCTCTGGAGCGCTGTCCCGGTGCCCATAGACTGGCCCTAGCCGGGCTGTGCCCGCTGGCAGTGTCCACTCCTCCCAGGGCCCCCGAGGCTCCAGGCCCTAAATCCTCAGACCTGTGGGGCCACAGGCCTGGCAAAGCCCGGGACCCAGCCCAGCAACCAGGACCTAGCGGCCAGGGCCCAGCCTGGGGTGCAGACCCCGCCCAGCGGCCAGGACCCAGCCCCGGGAAGGTTGCAGATCGCAGTCACGCCCTGCGTTTGTGAGCTGCTAAGAGACGAGCCCTGTGCGGCCGAAATGCCTCCGCAGATGAGACTGCGATAAAACATGTTTATGTGGACGCATAATCAGGCCGCGGGCAAACTGCCCTGCTGCCGGAGGCGGCTCTCGGGACCTCTGGGAAGCGGAAAGCGGGCTCTTCCCCACGGGGGCCGTTGGCGCGGGCCCCATGGTGCGCTTTATTAAAAGAGGCTCATTACGATGATTTCATCCCAGCCCTTTATAGCTTTATTACCAAATCGGAATGAATGTTTGCAGCTCTGACAGACGCAACTCAGCCAGCGTATTTCTACGACCCAAGGTGGAGCGGCGAGCAGCCCAGGGACCCCTCAGCCATCGGCACGGCACCCTCAAATCTCGGGGAGGGGCCCTGGGACCTTTCATCCATCCGCATGGCACCTGCAAATCTTGGGGAGCAGCCCAGGGACCCTTCATCCATCGGCACGGCACCCCCAAATCTTGGGGACAAGAGCTGGCAGGGGCCCTTAAAGCACCCCAGAATGAGGCACCTCGTGGGCTGCGGAGAAGGGTGACTCGAGAAGGGACAAAAAGCTCCCTGGCTCCCCTCCCTTGGACTTCCCTCCTGGGACAGAGGGGCAGTGGCTGCTTTGCGCTGGGGGACACGGAACAGGCTGGCCGGGCCAGCACCTGCCACCTCGTTCAGGGGAGGCGCACCACCTGGGATTATGCAATGCGGGCCGCTGCTCCTTGAACCACCCCGAACACTGCCACCCCAGGGGGGAGCCAAGACCGTCCCCCAGCTCCAGGAGAGCCCACCTGGCCCGGTCAGGCCAGCGAAGCCACGGCCAAACATCTGGAACACAGGGGAGAGAGGCTTTCTTCCTGCACTAGAGAAGCTACTGGGCGGGTAAAATGCGAGCCAGGGGCTGCCGGGCACAGCTCTCCCGCGAAAGGAGTGCGCCAACGCAGGGCAAAGCAGCGCCGAGAGGTGGAGGAGGGGACGCTTGCCCAGGTCCCGGATCCAGCAGGGACTGAAGCTGACGCGCTCCTGGGCTGTCCAGTTATTGGACTCGATTCCGTGCCCGTGCACCACCAGAGTCCTGAGAGGACACACACGCACACGCACACACACACAGCTGTACACGCACATGCACACACATACACATGCACATGCACGTATTCACATGTACATACGTGCATTGCACCTATCTTTGCACATGCACGCATATACACATGCACGTACTCACATGCACATACGTTACATGTGCACCCATCCATGCACACGCTCACATATATATACACACGCACATGCATGGACTCACATGCACACACATTTACACATGCCCATGCATATACTCACATGTACACACACACAGGCACATGCACGCACACACGTCACCCATACACACACGCACATACGTGTGCACAGATATATACACCCGTCTCACCCAGTGGGCGTTCGGTTTTGTAGCCAGAGCACCCTGGGCCACTGAGGCATCAGGTGGCCGGCTTTGCACAGCACTGCACACGCCTTGGTGTGAGAAAACCCGCTGCGCATTTAGCATACAGGGCTGAGGGCGAAGGGGTCAAGCACTGGTTCAGTCCTGATGTGTGCTGTGAGCCTCCCTGCACCCAGGGCACGGCGCCCAGGATGGGCCTGGACCCGCATCAAGGGATTGAGAAAGCTTCTTCACCAGAAGGGGGAAGAGAGAAACGGGACAGAGTCCCAGTGGCCGAGAGATCTCACAGAGTGGAGAGGCTGTCCCGGAGGCTACTCTCCCTCGCTTCCCCAGCCACTGCCAAGGCCGCGTCTGCCGGGCCCAGGCAGCACGTGTCCCTGGGCTCTGAGGCTCTATAAAGGTTTTCTTGGTAAGTTTATTTCCTCAGAAACTCCAGGCCTCCAGCTGGCTCCAGCTGGGCCAGGTGAGCCTGAACCCAGGGGTCCGAGTCCCTCCGGGAGCAGCAACCAGCTCCTTCCCCCACCAGAAGCTCGCCCCCCCTTTCCAGCACGAACAGGTTAGAGTGGGCATGGCCAGGCGTCCCTGGAGACTGGGGGAGGTCAGACGAGAGGGAGGAGGTGGACCCGAGAAGGGAGGAGTAACGATGATCGTGACACGGACTCGTATGGATATTCTTTTAGTTTCCAGTGTGTTAGAATAGCAGAAGGAAATGCCCGAAGTTGCTGAACTGTGACCCAGCAGCCCCAATCTTGGATAATGATTATACAACTATCCTGCAAAAAAAAGAAAGTCAGTTGCCTGTGTTTGGTGGGTTACTTCTGGATGTTTTTTCTGTCTCCCTGATCATACACAATTATCTCTGACAACACTACTCTGTCTTAGTTAGCCTACCTCTACGGTCAGTCTTAAAATTGGGTCGAGTCCAATAGTAGTGGTCATAAGAGGGTGGGGAAAGGGGTTTGGGATGTTTAGGATTTTCTTTTTCTGCTTATTTCTGTTTCTGGAGTGACATACATGTCCTAAAAATGACGTGGTGATGAATGCACAACTATGTGACAAAACTCTGAACTACTGATTGTATACTCTGGTACGTTGTGTGGTGCACGAATACATTTCAATAAAAGTGCATTTAAAAATAAAAGCATGCTAAATGGAAGGTACACAGGAAAAAATACAATAAATGCAGACTAGGGTCTACAGTCAACATAAAAAATAAAATAGAAATAAATCAATAACGGCATCCTGACGCAAAGTGTGGACCCCATCTTTGGGCTGGTACGCCCAGATATTCTGTAAGCCCGGGGTTCCATTCACATCGTCATTACTGCATTGACCTAGTTGTATGTCAATTGCATTGAAAAGCAGAATTTGATTTTTAAAGGGCCTGGAAACCTGAGCACTGCAAGGACAGCTGTGGGTGGAGGGAAACGGTCTGCCCACCCAATGCATCCGACCATGTCCTCCAACCCTTTACACTGTAAATCTGGAATTTTTGCTTTCCTAAAGACCAGCCTGCCTGCGTGTCAACCGACGAACAGCTAGAAAGCCTCACTGTCCACTGAGGCCAGCCCGGGGGACAGCCCCGGAGGGCGTCGTATTCGACATCACGAGTCTGTCCCATGACAAGCAGCGGTAGCTGCATCACTGGATTCCCGGAACTGTTGCCCGTGGGGGTTCCTACTGCAACTTCTCTTCAAGTTCTGACTTTTAATCCGACTTCAAAAAGTCGAACCCCTGTTCACGTTTGAGCAGAACGCAAAGCAGCCTGTGGTGGGTCACCCCAGAAAACCGGAGGGAAAAGTGCGATGGGAACCACACGGGGTGGCTTTGCGGGCAGGGTTCTGAGCCCGGAAGTGGCACCTGCTTCTAGAACCTTCCCCTGTCCCCTAGAGCAGGAGCCTGGCACGAGGGTCTCATCTCGCACACGCCCTCCTGTCCCACGGGCAACTCCCACGGTGCAGACCAGGAGGCTGGCACCAGAGGACCCCCACGTTTTGCTGCCATGGTGGGGCACCCCAAATTACCCAAGGCCACTTTACAGAGTTGGGCAGATGGGCCCCGCCTGGCTTGTCTGTGGGTGGCGCGGGGAGGGATGGGGTGTCCGCTGCACGCAGGCTCTGAGGGGTGCTCAGTCCCCAAGGGGGGGTCCAGGCCACCCTGGCCCTGGGAGCTGGGGCTGCTCCCCGCCCTGTGCCTCGGCACCCAGCCCGCGTGCAGATTGCTGAGTTCGATCAGCCTCCTTAAGGGAGAAACCAGCGGTCCGAGCGCCGCTGAGCCCTGTGAATCCCACCCGAGGCACGCGGGGCTCCCAGGCTGGGGGGCTGCACCTGGAGCCCACATCCCCGGGGGGTCCTCAGTGGCAGAGGCCACGCGGTCACTCTCCAGGCCCCTGCTGCCCAGACACCCTGGGGGTTCCCCTGGGGTGAGACTCCCCAAATCGTCACGGTTACACTCGGAAAGCTCCTAGCAGGTGGCACACTGCTAAGTATGCGGCACGCACTGCCGCCCTCCCCAGACGCCCCACTCCCTGACGCACTCCACCTGCCGGTCCTGCCCTCCCCTCCAGGGGCGCCCCCGAGCCGCCCGCCCTGGCTGAGCAGCCCCTCCCGCCGCTCACCACCCGGCCCACGGCTTCCCCCCACCCACCGCCTGCGCATAAACTCCACCACCTGCTCCCCAGAGACAGCCTGCGACTCGCTCATGCCCTCACACATCCGCACACTCACACTCATCCTTGATGCACTCACACACACGCACCTATTCACACCAGCACACACTCACACATACCCCCACATGCACAGACACACTTATTCACACAGGGACACACTCATCCTCGATGCAGTCACACATGCACACGCACCTATTCACACCAGCACACACTTACAAATACGCATACACTCACATGCACACACTCATGCACTCATTCACACACTTGTGCACACACATTTTGAATGCACTCACACACACTTCCAACACACACATACATACACATGTGCACACACTCGTGCTTGCATACATTTACACACTCGCACACATTCACACACACCCGCACGCAGTGGGACGCAGGAGGTGGAGCGTAAACATGCAGAAGGGCTCAGGGTGGCATCCGCAGGCCGTGATGCTGGGGGTTCCTGTGGGGTCCCAGAGGACGGACGCCCACCAGGCAGGCCTGCGCCGACGGGCACAAGGGGCGCTCACCCCAGGGGGTTCTCCTTCTGGATGAATGAGACAAAGGCAGCCCAGGTGACTCAACAGCAGCGACCAGGGCACAGGGCCTGCCCACTCACCAGGGAAACCTCCGGGCGGGCCCAGCTTGGACGCCCCCCTTCCCACGCCCGAGGCCAGCCTGGGGGCGAGGGGAGCCCCCCCAGGACCCAGCAATCCCGGGCCTGCCCAGAGCAGCCACAGGCAGGTGGGCTCAGGACCCAGAGGCAGCCAGAGGCCAGGTTCCAGCGCCCTGGAGTGGCCAAAGCACGGGAATGGGCCAAGACCAGACCCGGACCCAGTTTCCCACAATGGGGCAGACCCGCTCAGCGGCCTCTCCCGGCTTCCCACGCCTTCTCTGAGGAAGGGGTCAGCTCCGAGGACTCCCCAGGAACGTGTCTCCCCAGGCCCGGCTCCAAGGGCCCCCCCGGAGTGCCCCCCAGGCCCGCGAGGGCAGGGCTGCTCTGGAGACAAGCTCTAAGGAAAGCTCCCTTCTGCCTCCGGAGCCCCCGGGCAGGAACTTGGGTGTTTCACCTATTGTCCACGCTCACTGCACATGCTCACCCCCAGCGCCGTGCGGGGTGGCGCTTGCGTGGGGAAGGGCGGGTTTACCACCCCCTTCTCCCACGGGCTCGGCCCTCCTGACCTCACCCTCCGGCTTCTCGTTTTGTTTTCTGACCCTCCCGGCCCCGGCTGGCCGCCTGGCATGCAGCACCGCGAGGACTCGGCTCCAAGCCACGCGCGGAAATTTCCCTTTGACTTTGTTAGAAAACCCTGTAATCAAATCCCTGCAAGTCGGGATTGCTGAGAAAACAGATGACAGGATTAGAGGCTCAGCTGGACGGGGCTGGAGGGAGCAGGTGGGCAGGACGGTAGGCCAGAGGAGGGGAAATTACTAGAAGGAGGAGACGGCCACCTTCCAGGTGCGCTGAGGCCATGGCACCCACATAGGCAGAGCAGGGGCAGAGCCCCTCTGGCCCAGGGTCCCATTTTTGGATCCCCCCATTGGAGGATGCACATTGGCTGGCATAGGGGGGTGGCACCCCAGTCCTGAAAAGCACTGCTCGCCTTGCACAGAATGCCCACCCTCCTTCTGGCAGGCTCCTATTCACTCTTCAAAACCCAGGTGCACATCACCCATGCAAACAAAGCAAGGTACTTTCTTCCCTGGGTTTTCAAAAGCACCCCCATAGTTGCCTTCTGTTAAACATGGACCACGTGGAGATATGAACTCACGGGCTTCCAAGTCTCCTGACCCGAGCACGAGCCCCACCGGGAGAAGACCCTCCACCGGGAGAAGCCTCTCCAATTCACCTTTGGCCACACGGCCCTGGCCGGGAGGAGGCTGTCAATGCCGAGCTGTGTATGACACGACACCGGGAAAGGTTCAGGCCAAGGTCCTTCGGCCCTGGGGGACAGGCACGATGTCAGTGGGCCCCGTTCCACCAGCTGCTGCGTGGCAATGAGGGGGCCCTAAGAATGGCTCAGCCTGGCGCCCTAAGGAAACCACTGGTTCCTCTGTCCCAAGTTCTAGGGTCCTGAACGGGGAAACGCAGATGGGTGGTAGAGACTTCTGATAAATGCTTGAAAACACTTCCTCCTTCCATTTCCCTTGAGCTACTCTGAAGAGTCTTCATGGTTGGGTCTAGTCGCGCCGGTTGAGTGTCCCAGATTCTGGGCAGCGTGCAGCACGCTGGGGCGCCCACTACAGCCTCCCCTTGCTGGGGTTAGAGAGGACAGGGCTGGGTGAGCTGGGGCGGCTGCAACATCTAACATCTTGGGCACAGCCTCTTCCGGCTGTCCCCTCAGTGCGCATGCTCCATTCCACCACCCAGGCCAAGGGCCTGCCCCACACAGCCCCCCAACCTTGCAGAGTTTCCACTCTAGCAACCACAAGCAGGCCAGAAGCCGGCAAGCGCTATGGAGGAAAGGGAAGGGAAGCACAGGGCTTGAGAGGAGAGGCCGGTGCAAAACATTAGAAAGGTCAGGGTGGTTCTCACCCAGCAAAGACCTGAATGAGGTAAGGAGTGAGGCGTGGGGGTGTCCAAGGAAGGCGCACCTGGGTGGAAGGAAGAGTTGGTGCAAAAGGTCTTAAGACAAGATCTCGTGAAGAGGAAGAACCAGGAGGTCAGAGTGGCCAGAGCAGTGAGTGAGAGGGACACAGGCAAAGGGATCAGAGAGGCAGGAGGCCCAGATCAGAAAGAGTCTCACAAATCGTAAGGACATTTTTTTTAAGCCGAATGAAGTGGGGAGCCATTGTATAATTCCATTTCTATGAAATGTCCAGAATAGGCAAATCTATAGAGACAGAAAGTTGATCACTGGGAGACAGGGGCTGGGGGACAGGGAATATGAGGTAAGCAGTAAATGGGTGAGAGTCTTCTCTCTGGAATTTAGAAATGCTCTAAAATTGATTGTGACGATATTAAACACCACTCACTTTTACCCTTTAAATGAATTGTATGGTGTGTGAATTTTATCTCAATAAAACCGCTTTTAATAAAAGGAACCACGGACTGTTGTGCTGAGGAGGGCCTGGCAGTGGGGAGGGGATGGTGGAGAAACACAGGCAGACTTGTTAGAGAGCTTGTGCAGCCAGCCGGGGGGGCGGGGATGGCAGCTTGGCCCAGGGAACAGGTGTGGTGTGGTGAGACGTGGCCCGCTCTGGTGGATGCCGAATGTAAGTGAACAGATTGGGTGTAGGACGTGAGATGCAAAGTCGACGATAACTCAAGACTCTGGGCCACCCCAACGGAAGGAGGGACTAGCCACCCACAGCGACGGGGAAGGCAGCGGGTGGGCCAGGAGTGGGTGGGGGCCCGAGTCCAGGTGGGGGCATGCTGAATTCTGTAGTCTGTGGGCATCCGAGGGCCAAGGAGGTAGCTGGAGCATGAGTGCGGGGTTCAGAAGACAGGTCTGAGCTGGAGATAAGCGTCTGGGAGCCAATGGTGCTTTGAGGGAACTTAAAGCAACAGGACGAAGGGGATCTCCAAGGGAGTAAGACAGGTGGAGACAAGAAGAGTTCCAGAGACCATGCGCAGGGGATGCCAGCGTCCAGAGGTGGGGGTGAAAAGCAAGAATCAGTAAAGGAAGCTGAGAATGAACAACGAGGAGGAGGCAGGAAACCAGGAAAGTGGGATGTCCTGCAAGTCAGGCTGAGGGGGTAGGAGGGACCCACCCTGTCCCGGGCTGCAACAGGGACCAAACGTTGGCCATTGGGTTGACCAACGTGGAAGTCAGCAGTGGCCACAGCTGCGGCGGAGAGTGGAGACAAAGGGCTGAACAACGTGGGGTTCAGAGAAGACGGGGAGAGGGGACTGGAGACAGTGAGTTTGCTTCAGGGATTTTTGCTATAAAGGGAATAAGGTCAGGGGCAGTAGCTGACAGGGCACGGAAGGGACCTGTGTCAGCGAGGCTGGGGAAGAAATGCTGGAGCTGTGCAGAGAGAGGAAAGGTAGAAAAAGTCGCCTAGGAAGGGAGCGTGTGAGGGGACTGACAAGCCTCCATGCCCATTTAAGGCGTGCGACCGTCGTCCCTGTAAGTGTAGCTGAGCGTTTCTCTCCAGCTTTGGTTGGGGCCCCCGTGCGGTGCTGAGGTAGACAGCTTCCATTTACCAGGACTACAGCTTTGTCCAGCAAGTGTTACAAAGCAAGAGTGACTACACTGATGGAGCAGGTGATGTAAAATGAGGAAGTTGGGTTAGGGATGGAGAGGACGTCAACAGTAGGTGGGGAAAAGGCAGAAACACCAACAGGCTGGAGGTCCTAGCCAGGCTGAAGGTTTCTGGAAGTCCAGGCATTAGCGAAAGTGAGCCAGGACCGAAGGGAGCCATCAGAGAGTGGATGCCGAAACTGAGAGGTGGACGGGCTGAGGTGACCAGGAAAAGGAAGGTCCAGGGTGTGACTGCTGGTGGCATCAAAGCAAAACACATCTCGCAAGTTTTTTTTTTTGAAACCTTGAACGCTGTTGACATCTTGAAGTTCTACAGAACTGGGCACTCTGCCAAATGAGTTCCCAGGATGTGTCACAGGGTGGATTTATGGCTTTGGTCGGGGCAGAGGCTCCACGCTGCCCCCCTGCCCTCGATCCCCGGAGTCACTGACTTTGAGGGCACCAAGAGACACCCCGAGCACTTACTGTGGGAACCGCCCAAGTCATTAGATCGAGAGTTTGAGCCTCTACCTCTTCAGGAGGTAGGAAGGGGGCACAGACTCTGTGGGCTGCCCACAAGAAGCTTGGCCCAAATTCAGGTCTTGGTTTCAGTGGAACAGGAGGAAACCCCCAGGGGAATTTACTGGGGACAAGTGAGCTCAAGTCTAAGTTTCCCTGATAGGTGGGTTAGTTCCATGAATGAGGTAAACCACAGCCCTCTGTGTATGTCGTTGGAGTAGAATGGCATCCCTGGGAAGAGAAGAAACCAGAGCAAGAGAGGAAGAGAAGAGTGAAGTTTCCAGAGCAGGACACTGGAGGTTGGGGCTGGGGAAAAGCCTGTGACTGTGTCAAGAGCAAAAGTGTACAGATACCTGGAGACCCTGCATGATGACCTTTGCTCTCCAGTCCCAGGGGCTGTCACCTGTAAACCTCGACCAGTGAGTAGACCTGTACATGCTGCCCCAGCCAACCGCAGGGAGACACGAATGGCCAAAGATGACCTCACCCTTGCCAAGAATGAAGGCACATCAAAGCAACCCTGAGAAGCTTCCTTATCTCACAAAGTTCTGTGAGCTCAGTTTGTTATTCATCCTTTGATGACTCAGAATTATTCAGTCTCGTTGCCATCAAAACAAAAAGCTAAAGTCAATTTAGTGTCCAAAACTATGTGAAAATTGCCATGTCAAAGGCCACTCTGTAATTTCAATTTATTGATGTCAAAACACTGCTGCCTTCTTGAAGAAGTTTACTTTTGACCGGAATTCAAGTTTGTTCTTCTTTTTATTTGCACAATTTGAAATTATTTCAGTTTTCCAGGAAATGGTCATTTATTTTTGCATGAAAAAGGAATTTAATGAGAGCTTATATGCTTGAAAATGGTTAAAATAAGAATTTAAGTTGTGTCTATATAACACTACAATAAAAAGGTTTTTTTAAAAAAAAAAAGACATAATTCTTAGAACTAGTTCTTATATTCTGAGTACATAGTGCATCAAAATTAATTGTATGAAAAACTGGGTGTGGACCTATCCATGCACATTTCCTTAAAAAGGGGCAAGCGGAGGCCACTTGTTGATTCTTCAGACCAAACTGGGTCTCTTTCTATTGGGGAAAAGGACCCTTGCCTGTGTGGCTTTGGCCTGCGTGTAAATCACGCCCCTCCTCTCCCAGGCGGGTGCAGTGGAGGGCATGTGAGCCAGAACCGGGACCTGTTCTCACCACTGCAGTTGGTCCTGCGGGCAGGCAGGGACCAAAGCCAGGCTCGCCTGCGGCCTTCCACAAGATCTGACACTGGGAGAAGGACACGTTTCTTCCCTGGGCTTTGGCTACTTGGATGAAGAGAGCTAGTCTGAGAGCAGAAAGCCGAGTCAGGAGACGGGGAAAGACAGAGTCTTGGCAGCATCTTTGGAGTCAGCTATGCCCACTGCCTCGATCACGTGTGCCAGTGAGTTTCCTTCCTTGGCTTAGTTGTATTTGTATCCACAACACTTACATCCTGACGGATGCTGGAAGATACAGGGCTCCCCATCTTCCTCGATGCTATTCCCCTCAAAGGGTTAAGAAAGACCATCCCATTCCACAAAATAACCACCACAGGTGAAAATTAATTTTTATACCAACAATTTAAGGTCTCTGGAAATTGTCCTAAGGTCTTACAGCAAACGAAGAAGCATCAATTATTCAGGAAAATCTGCTAAATCTTGATAAGAAAAATCTCAGCAGGAGCACAGGAAGAGTCAGTGGCCCTTTGTTACGATTCCCTCCTCCCCCCACCAGCTCAGCTTAAGGGAAGCTCCAGGTCACCCTGGTCAGGTGTGGCCAGAGAGATGGGACCCCTCTCCACTCTCACCCCACTCCCACGCAGTCCCCACTCACAGGGCAGGGGCTCCATCTCAGGGAACGCAGGCCGAGAATGCTGGGGACCTGACCAGCCCCACCCCAGTCTGGTGGTAGGACACAAGTTCCACGTTGGAGGCGCAAGCCCAGAAGTCAAGAAGTCACTGCCCTATACCATCTATAACGTCCCTCAGAGATTCTGCTGGGGAGAGAGGCAGTCCAAAAGAGCAGAGCTGTCTGAAGCTCTCCCCAAAGGACTGGCTTTATCTGATACAGGTTATGGGAAAATTCGAGCCTAAGGCTGGTAAGCAATTAAATGGAGGCTGGTAGTTTCATGAGAGCAACAAGCTAAATCAGAAGGCAATTTACCAGAGATCATGAGGCAAAAAAGACAGCTAAGAAGAGTCTTACTGGGGTGACAACAAACTTCAAAGACTGTCTTCAAAAACTAGCCTACCCCAATTGAATTGGATCAGTTTGGGGAGCAATTTATATCCCAGGACGCTGTAACAAACAATGGAGCAATCAGCCGTCAATTATTGGAGCCTAATAGCTGGGCATGATACAAAACCAGGCAGACAGTTTAACAAAGGTCAGAGAAAGAGAAACTTGCCGAAACCAATATTATCCCAAACAGAGTGTGCACATGCCCAAGTCTGCTCCCTTGGAGGAGAGATCTTCAATAAGATTAACAGCTGCAGGGGAAACAGCATTCACTAAATAGTTCATTCAGGTCAAGAAAAAAATAAACAAGCAAACTAAACCAACATCAAGACCCAGAGAGGAGGGAGGAGAATCAATATCTAAAGTTGCCACAATATATTACCCAGAGTATCCAGTCCCTCCCCTCAAAAAAAAAAAAAGAGACACGTAAAGAAAGACTTGTGACCCATACACAGGAAAATATCAAGAAACAGGAACTGCCTATGAGAAAGTCTAGATGCCAGATTTAAGAAAGATTTCAAAACAGCCATTTAAAATATATTCACAGAATTAAGGAAAACCATGCTTAAAGAAGTAAAGGAAATTAGAATGAAAATATCTCATCAAATAAAAAATATCAATAAAGAGATGGAAATTATAAAAAGTAACCAAATAAAAATTCCAAAGCTGAAAAATACAATAACTGAAATGCAAAAATGCACTAGAAGGATTTAACAGCAGATTTGAGCAAACAGAAGAATCAGTGGACTTGAAGATATGGCAAATGTGATTATCCAGTTAAGGAAAAGAAACAAAAAAAGGAGGAAGAAAATTGAACAGAGCCTAAGATGCCTGTGGGACACCATCAAGCATACCAATATATGCAAAATGGGTATCCCAAAATGAAAAGGCAGGAGGTGGGGTAAAAAGAATATTTGAAGAAATAATGTTTGAAAACTATCCAAACTTAATGAAAGGCATTAGTCTACACATCCCAGAAACTCAAGAAATTTCAAGTATGATAAACTCAGAAAGATCCACATTGATACACATTATAATCAAACTGCTGAAAGCCAAAGACAGAAAATCTTGACAGCAGTAAAAGAACAGTAACATGTCACATAAAAGAGCTCTTCAGTAAGATTAACAGCTGATTTCTCATCAGGAGCCCTGAAAGTCAGAAGGCAGTGGAATGGCATATTCAAAGTGCTGAAAGAAAAAGTTGCCAAGCAAGATTCCTATACCTGGCAAAACTACCCTTTAAAAATGAAACTTAAATGAAAACATTCTCAGACAAGCAAAATATGAAAGAGTTGATCACTAGTAGACCTGTGATACAAAAAATTCTAAAGGGGGTCATTCATGCTAAAATGTAAGGACTCTAGACAGAAACCTGAAGCCATGTAAAGAAATGAAGAGCGCCAATGAAAGTAACTGCGTAGGTAAATGTGAAAGGCAGCATAAAAGTGTTTTTGGTTTGTCACTACTCTTTTTTCCTATGACTTAAAAGACAACTGTTTAAAACAATAATTATAGATCAATGTTGATGGGCCCACAATGTATAAAGATGTAATCTGTAATAATAATATAAAGGAGGGGCAGAGATATACAGGAGCAAAGCCTTTGTATACTACTGAAACTCAGTTGGTATTAATTTGAAGTCAATTGTCAAACATTACAATATTAACTGTGGTTCCCAGGGTGAACACTATGTATATGAATATTTATACAAACATACACACATATACATGCACACACAAAGTGATGAGGAGACAATAAAATGGCACATTGGAAAATATTGATTTAACACAAAAGAATACAATTATGGAAGAAATGAAACCAAAAACATAATGAAAATGAAATGAAAAAACATAATCTGACTATTTGCTGTCTATAAGAGACCCACTTCAGATCCAAATACACAAATAGTTTGAAAATGAAAATGGTTAAAGATATTGCATGAAAATGGTAACAAAAGAGAGTTGGGGGGCGGGCGGGCCACGGTGGCTCAGCAGGTAAAAATGCTTGCTTGCTGTGCCCGAGGACCCGGGTTCAATTCCTGGTGCCTGCCCATGTAAAAAAAAAAAGAAAAAAAAGAGAGTTGGGGTGGCTGTACTAATAACAGGGAAAAAATAACAGGGAAAAAAAGACTGTAAGTCAAAATTGTTACAAGAGGTAAAGAAGGATATCATATATAATAAAAAGGTCAATATATCAAGGAGATACAAAAAGTATAAACACATACACACCTGACAACAGAGTTCTGGGATACATGAAGCAAAAACTGACAGAATTGAAGAGAAAAATAGACAATTTTACAGTAGAAGTTGGGGACTTCAATGCACTACTTTCAATAGTTAATGGAACAACTAGACAGAAGATCAATAAGGACGTAGAGCAATTTAGCAATACTATAAACCAACTTAAGCCTAACAAAAATATACAGAACTCTCCACCCAACAACGCCAGAATATGCAGTCTATATTCTGTGGCAAGTTCATGTGGCACTATGCTGGCTTGAAATGATGTACGTCCCCTAGAAAAGCCATGTTTTAATCTAAATCCCATTTCATAAAGGCAGAATAATCCCTACTCAATACTGTATGTTTGAATCTGTAATCAGATCATCTCCCTGGAGATGTGATTTAATCAAGACTGGTTGTTAAGCTGGATTAGGTGACGACATGTCTCCACCCATTTGGGTGGGTCTTGATAAATTTCTGGAGCCCTATAAAAGAGGAAACATTTTGGAGAATGAAGGAGATTCAGAGAGAGCAGAGAATGCTGTAGTACCATGAAGCAGAGAGTCCACAAGCCAGCGACCTTTGGAGATGAAGAAGGAAAACGCCTCCTTGGGAGCTTCATGAAACCGGAAGCCAGGAGAGAAAGCTAGCAGATGACACCGTGTCCACCATGTGCCCTTCCAGCCGAGAGAGAAGCCCTGACTGTGTTCACCATGTGCCTTCTCACTTGAGAGAGAAATTCTGAACTTCATAGGCCTTCTTGAACCAAGGTATCTTTCCCTGGATGCCTTTGATTGGACATTTCTATAAACTTGTTTTAATTGGGACATTTTCTCAGCCTTAGAACTGTAAACCAGCAACTTATTAAATTCCCCTTTTTAAAGGCCATTCTATTCCTGGTATATGTATTCCCGCAGCTAGCAAACTAGAACAGGCACATTCTCCAGGATAGGTCACATGTTAGGCCACAAAACAAGTCTCAATAAATTTTAAAAGACTGAAATCATGCTAACTATCTTTTTTAACCACAATGGAATGAAGCTAGAAATCAATAACAGAGGGAGAACTGGAAAATTCACAAATATGTGGAAATTAAACAACACATTCTTAAACAACCAATGAATCAAGCAAGATATGACAAGGGAAATTAGAAAATACTTTGAGACTAATAAAAATGAAAACAAAACATATAAAAATATTGGATGCAGTGAAAGCATAGTTTAGAATACATAACTGTAAACCCCTAGATTAAAAAAGAACATCTCAAACCAATAGCCTACCTATACACTTTAAGGAAACGAAAAGCAAGAACAAACTAAACAAAAAAATAGCAGAAGGGAGGAAATAATAAAGATTAGAGCAGAGAAAAACAAAATAGCCAACAGATAAACCACAGAACCAAGGAAACCAAAGATGGTTCATTTGAAAAGATTAATAAAATTGACAAACCTTTCATTAAATGGACTAAGTGAAAAGAGAGAACATGTAAATAACTAAAGCAGAAATGAAAATGGGACGTTACTACTGGCCTTAAAGAAAAAAAATAGGATTATAAAAGAATACTCTGAACATTTTTTCACCAACAAATTAAATAACCTGGATGAAATGGACAAATTCCTAGGAACTCACATTACCAAAACTGCCCCAAGAATGAACAGAAAACCTGAAAACACCTAGAAAAAATGCAGATTGAATCAGTTAATAAAATCCTCCCAATAAAGAAAACTCCAGGACCAGATGGTTTTACTGGTGGATTCTACCAAACAATTAAAGAAGAATTACCTCCAACCCTTTTCAAACTCTTCCTAAAAATAGAAGAGGAGGGACATTTCCCAACTCATCTTATGAGGCCAGCATTACCCTGATGCCAAAGCCAGATAAAGATATCACAAGAAAATAAAACTATAGACCAATATCCCTTCATTCATATTGATGCAAAAATCCTCAAAAAAAAAAAATACTAGTAAACTGAATCCAGGAGCATATTGAGAGAATTACGCACGAGGACCAAGTGGGCCTATATCCTAGGAAAGCCGCGGTGGTTCAACATATGAAAATCAATTAATGTCATACATCACATGAAGAGAATGAAGGAAAGGAAGCACGAGATCTTCTCAACTGAGGCAGAAAAGCATTCAACAAAATAGAACACTCTTTCATAGTCAAAACACTCAGCAAACCAGGATACAAGGGAACTTCCTCAACATGACAAAGAGCAATTATTAAAAACTCACATCTAACACCATACTCAATGGTAGAAAAGTTGAAAGTGTTCCCCGTAAGATCAGGAACAAGACAGGGATCTCTGCTTTAGGCATTTCTATTCAAATTCTACTGAAAAGTCTAACCAGAGCAATTAGAGAAGAAAAAGAAATGAAAGGTACCTAAATTGAAAAGCATGTAGGAAAAGGACAATAATATGATCTTATATATAGAAAATGCTAAAGAATTCACAAATAAATCAACCAGAGTGAACAAACGAATTCAGCTAAGTTGTAGAATACAGGATCAACACGCAAAAATTAGTTGTATTTCTACACCTTATCAAAGAAAAACCCAAAAGGAAATCCACAAAACAATTCCATTTATGATAGCCTCAAAAATTAAAAACTACTTAGGAATAGAGTTAATCCAAGATGTGCAAGGCTTGTGCACTGAAAACTACAAAACACTGCAGAAAGGAATTAAGACTATACATGAATAGGATGACATCCCATGTTCATGGATAGGAAGACACAATTGTTAAGATATTGATACTACCTAAAATGATTTACAGATTCAATGTGATCCCTATCAAAACCCCAAACATCCTTTTTTGCAGAAATGGGAATGCCAATGCTCAAATCCATGTGGAATTGCAAGGGACCTGAACAGCCAAAACAGTCTTGAAAAAGAACAAAGCTGGAGGAGCGGAGGCTCCTGATGTTTCCTGTGGTCCAATGCTATTGTCTTAATTTGGAAACTGCTCCTACCAGTATGTATTTCTGACTTCTTCTGAACAACTGAAATTTGTGGCAACACTGACCTACCTCCCTGAAGAGCAACACAACAGAACTGAGGGGTTTTAGATTTCACTGATTTTTTGGTGTTATTTTGTTTTATCTTTTTCCTTCTATCCTCTTTGGGAAAATCCTACTTTTTTCTAACTTCTTAAGATGGAAGTTTAGCTCTTTCACATGCAGCCCTTTCTTTTTGTAATATAAATGTCCCTCAAAGCACTGCTTTTACTTGGGTCCAAGTTTTGATATTTGGTGCTTTAGTCATCATATGGTGTATGTTCAAAGTTCCATGATTTCTTCTTTGAACCACATATTATTTAAACCTTTTTTTTATATTTCTAAAGGAGTTTTATTTTGAGGATTATTAATTTCTAACTTAAAGGTATGATGGACAGGAAAATGCATCTGGATTATAATTATTCATTGAATTTTCTTGAGATTTACACTTAGGTGTTCAATTTTTATGTCATATGTTTGCTTAAGAAGAATGAGTGACCTCTACTTGTCTGTTCTAGTTTGCTAACTGCCAGAATGCAACACACCAGAGACGGATTGGTTTGTAATAATAGGGGATTTATTTTGTTAGTTCTTCAGAGGAAAGGCAGCTAACTTTGCACTGAGGTTCTTTCTTACGTGGGAAGGCACAGGGTGATCTCTGCTGGCCTTCTCTCCAGGCCTCTGGATTCCAACAACTTTCCCTGGGGTGATTCCTTTCTGCATCTCCAAAGGCCTGGGCTGAGCTGCGAGTGCTGAGATGAGCTATGCTGAGCTGCTTGGGCTGTGCTACATTGAGCTCACTCATTTAAGCACCAGCCAATTCAATCAGACATCATTCATTGCAGCAGGCATGCCTCCTAGCCGACTGCAGATGTGATCAGCAACAGATGAGGTTCATGTACCATTGGCTCATGTCCACAGCAACAGAACTAGGCGCCTTCACCTGGCCAAGTTGACACCTGAACCTAACTACCATGTGGCCAGATGCAAACTTTATCTCTATCCATTAAATCAAGCTTGTCATTTGCTTTACTCAGATGTTCCCTAACTTTGCTGGGGTTTTTTTGTCTACCTGACCCAACACTAATCAGAAAAAATGGTTGTAATCTTCTAAAGCAATGATAGATTTGTCTAA
>PVIY010015249.1:0-54367 GCA_004026745.1 Myrmecophaga tridactyla | reverse complement strand
ATAAAAGGGGATTTATTTTGTTGGTTCTTCAGAGGAAAGGCAGCTAACTTTCCACTGAGGCTCTTTCTTACGTGGAAGGCACAGGATGGTCTCTGCTGGTCTTCTCTCCAGGCCCCTGGGTTCCAACAACTTTCCCCGGGGTGACTTCTTTCTGCATCTCCAAAGGCCTGGGCTGAGCTGCAAGTGCTGAGATGAGGAACGCTGAGCTGCTTAGGCTGTGCTACGTTGCATTCTCTCATTTAAGCACCAGCCAATTAAGTCAAACGTCACTCATTGCAGCAGACATGCCTCTTAGCCGACTGCAGGTGTAATTGGCAACAGATGAGGTTCACGTACTGTTGGCTTATGTCTGCAGCAACAAGACTAGGTATGCTCACCTGGCCAAGTTGACAACTGAATTTAACTAACACAGGTGCTTTCAATAAACCTTGTGCAAAATGTTCCCCAAAACAAGAACTGATAAGCTTCCTGGACTCTCTGTCCATAACACATAAACCTAAGATCACTGTTTTACCTAAGGCCATTACTCATGAGAAAGTTGGGTGTTGCCTGTGTGAAGAAAAACCTGCTCTCAGAAGCATTCAAGGCCGTTCAAGCAAGAGAGCAGTCTCCTGTTCACCCATATCCTCTTGTATTATGGTATTTCTTTCACTATGAATGAGTGCATCAGTGTAACCCCTGACAGGATTTTTGCTGATTTGCAATCTCTGCCTAATATTTCTGCCCATCTTACTTGGAGAAAAGAGTTGTAGTGCTATGATGACCTAATTTATGAACAGACCACTATACCTTTAGATTGCCTTTTTTTATTCTTGGCATGAATGGCTCCAGGAATTTAATCAGGTCTCTGGCATGGCTAAGGTGAGAATTCTGTCACTGAGGCACCACTGTACGGCTGTCCTTTAGATTACTTTAGGTTTTATAGACTAGAAGTTATACTGACTATCTGCTTAATTTTTAAATGACCTATGAGAACTATTAGAAATGAATCATACAGGGCATAGAAGAGATTCTGTGTGTGCACAAATTGATATGAAATATTGCCAGACTCTTTATATGATGGAAAGAAGATTTCTTCAGATTGCCAGGTATGTCAGAACTTCACTTACCAGTTTTAATATATCATATGTGAAAATAGAAGGAGTGCATTTAAGAAAATTAGAAATGAAACTGAGAAATAGCCTTGGGGGAGAGGACTTTGGATATCATTTGTAGCCCCATATAGCTGATATTTTTCCTCTGGAAATATGCTAATTGTATTCATGGGAAGATTTATGCCATACCCAGATGGAACCGAAAATGGGATAGAGTATATTCAAGTGTAAGTGACATAAGATATGTAAGATTTAGAAGGAACACCTTTACTTCAAATTTTACAAACCTGTAAAGGCCTAAGAGCAACAAAATATCTGGTGGTTTAATCAACAATTATACCACTGTCATGGTCAGGTTCATGTGTCAACTTGGCCAAGTGGTGGTATCTGTTTGTCTGGTTGGGCAAGTACTGGCCTGTCTGTTGCAATGAAGACATTTCATAGAATTAAGTCATGATCATGTCAGCTGCATCTATGGCTGATTTCATTTGTAATCAGCCAAGGGGAGTGTCTTCTGCAATGAATGATGCTTAATCTAATCACTGGAAGCCTTTTAAGGAGAGTTCAGAAGAGACAGGCTCTCTTCCTGCTTCGGCTGGTGAGCCCCTCCTGTGGAGTTCATCTAGACCCTCCATTGGAATCATCAGCTTCACAGCTTGCCCTGCAGATTTTGGACTCTACATTCCTATAGTTATGTGAGGCACTTTTATAAATTTTATATTTGTAAGTGTTTCCTGTTGATTCTGTTCCTCTAGAGAACCCTAACTAATGCAACTTGGTACCAGGAGTGGTTCTTAAGAAACAGAATCTTAAAAATGTTTTTTTATGAATGGTTTTCTACTCTGACTGGAATCAAAGGCACTAAGGACTCTGATTCCCATAATCAGAATGATACTCCCAATCCATGGAGTGAGTTGGCAAAAGATATAGTCAAAATATCACCATTTTATTCTCTTAATGCTTCACTTGTACAAAGCCAGGCTCTGGGGGATAATATTTTTGACACCTTTATGGAGTTTTGTGGAAATAAGAGGTATAGAGATGTTGGTTGATTGTTGTTAGATACAGTAGATATGTTAAGAAATGAAAGGGATGTCTTAAAGCTTCAAATTAGAAGCTTAAGCACTGTCTGACAGATGCAGAAGTTTCTATGAGTATCCTGAAGGAAAATCTTATTTTCTGTAGCCATAGACTTGAGATCTATGAAAATCAGACTCAGTATCTTATTTTTAGGGTAGCAGCTTCACAACATAAGCTGAAATCTCAATGTTGTAGAGTGCCAGCCATGAAAGTGAGGGTATTGTTTGGAAAGGAGTGGGACCTTGAAAAATGGGATGGTGACATATGGATTGATAATGATGTCAGGGATGAAGTTCAAACCCTAGGTTATGCTGAGTCTTTTCTAGATAACCCTGTAATAGTCTGCCCTGAGGATATAACTTCCCTACCTCCAGCCTGCCTTGAAGAGTTGGCCACCCAACCTCCTCTTGAAGGGATTAGCCCTAGAGTGATTAATCCTGTTTCACCAGATGAAACAACAAATGAATGTCCTGAAGCAAGTGGCTTGGAAAATACTTCTAATTCTTTTCATGACCAAGCCCCACCACCATTCATTTCTTCCAAACCTATAACTAGACTAAAGTCCCAACAGGCACTTAAAGGTGAGGTACAAAGTATCACACATGAGGAGGTACATTATACTCGAAAAGAACTGTGTGTATTTTCCAATTTATATAGACAGAAATCAGGGGAATATGTGTGGCAATGGACTTTAAGGGTGTGGGATAATGGTGGGAGGAATATAAAGCTGGATCAGGCAGAGTTTATTGACATGGGCCTACTAAGCAGAGATTCTGCATTCAATGTTATAGCTCGAGGGGTTAGAAAAGGTATTAGCAGTTTGATTCGATGGTTGGCTGAAACATGGATCAAAAGGTGGCCAACATTACCTGAGGTTGAAATGCCAGAATTTCTCTGGTATAATGTAGATGAGGGGATCCAGAGCTTAGATAGATTGGAATATTAGAATGAATTTATCATGCAAAGCCTCCTCTTACACCCCAGGAATGTACGGGGGATGTACCTTTTACCAGAATGGTGAGAAATAAATTTGTCAGACTAGCGCCATCATTCCTGAAGAGCTCTGTGGTTGCACTTCTCTGTAGGTTAGATATTACTTTAGGAACTGCTGTCACTGAACTGGAATCCTTAAATACAATGGGGATGACGGGATCCCAAGTTGGCAAAGTTAGGTGGCAGTACTTACTTGTCAAAGAGAGGGTAGATGTGGCTATTATAATAGACAGCAAACTCAAAGCAGGAGTCAAAATTATATGACTCACAGAGATTTGTGGTATTGGCTAGTAAATCATGGGGTACCTAGAAATACAATAGAAGGGCAGTTTACTAAATTCATGTTCAAGCTGCATAAACAAAAAAGTTCTAGGTCAAGTGAACAGAAGTCTAACCTGAATTACGAAAAGAAAGAGTCAAGACCCCTTAATCAATTTCCAGTCTTGAGGCAGTTTACAGACCCAGAGCCCCTTGAATGAAGGGAAGGCCAGGTCCCTTTGGGGGAGAACCCTGTTATACTGCCACAAATTTATACTGCTAATCTTGCTCCAAGTCTTCCCCAAGGAGACCAAAGGCCTTTTACCAGGGTAACTGTGCATTGGGGAAAGGGAAATGATGAGATATTTTGGAGATTACTAGATACTGGTTCAGAAGTGACATTAATTCCAGGGGACCCAAAATGTCACTCTGGTCCACCAGTCAGATTGGGGCTTATGGCGGTCAGGTGATCAATGGAGTTTTAGCTCAGGTGCATCTTGCAGTGGGTCAAGTGGGCCTCCGGATCCATTCTGTAGTTATTTCCACAGTTCCAGAATGTATAATTAGAATAGACATACTGGGCAACTGGCAAAACCCCCACATTAGCTCTCTAACTCGTGCAGTGAGGGCTATTATGGTCGGAAAGGCCAAGAGGAAGTCACTAGAACTGCCCCTACTGAGCAAAATAGTAAATCAGAAGCAATACTGGATTCCTGGAGGAATTGCAGAGATTACTGCCACTCTTAAGGTCTTGAAGGATGCAAGGGTGGTGATTTCCACCACATCCCCATTCACCTCTCCTATTTGGCCTGTGCAGAAAACAGATGGGTCTTGGAGGATGACCGTGGATTATTGTAAGCTCAACCAGGTGGTAACTCCAATTGCAGCTGCTGTTCCAGAGGTGGTATCATTGCTTGAGCAAATCAATACATCCCCTTGTACCTGGTATGCAGCTATTGAACTGGCAAATGCTTTTTTTTCAATAACCGTTAGTAAGGACCACCAGAAACAGTTTGCTTTCAGCTGGCAAGGTCAGCAATATACTTTCACTTGCCTCAGGGGTATATCAGCTCTCCAACCCTATGTCATAATCTTGTCCACAGGGATCTTGATCGTTTCTCCCTCTCACAAGATATGACACTGGTCCGTTATATTGATGGGATCATGCTGATTGGACCTAGTGAGCAAGAAGTAGCAACTACTGTAGACTTACTGGTAAGGCATTTGTGTGTCAGAGGTTGGAAGAAAATCCAGCAAAAATACGGGGGCCTTCTACCTCACTGAAATTTCTAGGTGTCCAGTGATGTGAAGCGTGTCAAGATATCCCTTCTAAGGTGAAGGATAAGTTGCTGCATCTGGCCCCTCCTATGACCAAAAAAGAGGCACAATACCTAGTTGGTCTGTTTGGATTTTGGTGACAACATATTCCTCATTTGGGTGTGCTACTCTGGTCCATTTATCGAGTGACCAGAAAAGCTGCTAATTTTGAGTGAGGACCTGAATAAGAGGAGGCTCTGTGACAGGTCCTGGCTTCTGTACAAGCTGCTCTGCCACTTGGGCCATATGATCCAGCAGATCCAATGGTGCTGGAAGTGTCAGCATAGAAATGCTGTCTGGAGCCTTTGGCAGGCCCCTATAGGAGAATCACAATGCAGACCCTTAGGATTTTGGAGCAAAGCCTTACCATCTGCTGCAGATAAACACTCTCCTTTTGAGAAACAGCTTTTGGCCTGCAACTGGGCCTTAGTAGAGACTGAATGCTTAACCATGGGCCACCAAGTTTCTATGAGACCTGAGTTGCCTATAATGAGCTGGGTGTTGTCTGACTCACCAAGGCATAAAGTTGGGCGTGTGGAGCAGCACTCTACTGTAAAATGTAAATGGTATAAATGAGATAGGGCCAGAGCAGGTTCTGAAGGCACAAGTAAGTTACATGAAGAAGTCCCCAAATGCCCATAGTCTCCACTCCTGTCACATTACCTTCTCTTTCCCAGACCAGAGCTATGGCCTCTTGGGGAGTTCCTTACAGTTAATTGACTGAGGAAGAGAAGACTTGAGCCTGGTTTACAGATGGTTCAGCACGATATGCAGGTACCACCTGAAAGTGGACAGCTACAGCACTACAACCCCTTTCTGGGGTGCCCATGAAGGACAGTGGTGAGGGGAAATCCTCCTAGAAGGCAGAATTTTGAGCAGTGCACCTGGTTGTTCATTTTGCTTGGAACGAAAACTGACCAGAGGTGCATTTCTAGACTGATTCATGGGCTGTTGCTAATGGTTTGGCTGGATGGTCAGAGACTTTGAAAGGCCGTAATTGCAAAATTGGTGACAAAGAGGTCTGGAGCAGAAGCATGTGGATACATCTTTCCGAATGGGCTAAAACATGAACATATTTGTGTCCCATGTGAATGTGCACCAGAAGGTGACTTCAGGAGAGGAAGGGTTTAATAATCAAGTGGATAAGAGGACCAATTCTGTGGATACCAGCCATCCTCTTTCCCCAACAACTACTGTCTTGCCCAAAGGGGTCATGAACAAAGTAGTCATGGTGGTAGGGATGGAGGTTATGGGTCAGCTCAGCAACATGGACTTCCACTCACCAAGGCTGACTTGGCTACAGCCACTGCTGAGTGCCCAATCTGCCAATAGCAGAGACTGACACTCAGTCATCAGTATGGCTCCATTCCCTAAGGTGACCATCCAGTTACTTGGGGGCAGGCTGATTAAATTGAATCACTCCCTTCATGGAAGGGGCAGTGATTTGTTCTAACTGGAATAGACACATACTCTGGATATGGGGTTGCTTTCCCTGCACACAATGCTTCTACTAAAACCTCCATCCCTGGACTTACAGAATGCCTTTTCGATTGTCCTGGTGTTCCACACAGCATTGCTTCTGATCAAGGAACACACGTCACAGTAAATGAAGTGTGGGAATGGGCACATGATCATGGAATTCGCTGGTCTTACCATGTTCCCCATCATCCAGAAGCAGCTGGATTGGTAAAATTGTGGAATGGCCTTTTGAAAACACAATTATGGTGTTAACTAGGTGGCAATACCTTGAAGAGCTAGGGTAATGTTCTCCAGGAAGCTGTATATGCTCTTAATCAGTGTCCGCTGTATGGTGCTGTTTCTCCCATGGCCAGGATCCGTGGGTCCAGGAACCAAGGGGTGGAATGGGATTGGTACCATTCACTATTCCCCCTTGTGATCCTCTAGGAAAATTGTTGCTTCCTGTCCCTGTCACCCTGAGCTCTGCTGGTCTACATATTTTAGTTCCAAAAGGGCAAGTGCTTCAACCAGGAGAAACAACACTGATTCCATTGACCTGGAATCTAAGACTGCCACCTGGTCATTTTGGGTTACTCATGCCCCTGGATCAACAAACCAAGAAAGGGATTACATTATTGGCTGGGATGATTCATCCTGACTTTCAGGGGGAAATAGGACTGCAACTACACAATGGAGGTAAAGAAGAGTTTTCTTGGAATATAGGAGATCCCCTAGGGCATCTTTTAGTACTCCCATGCCCTGTGATTAAAATCAATGGAAAACTGCAACAACCCAATCCAGGCAGGACTACCAATGGCTCTGAAACTTCAGGAATGAAGGTTTGGGTAACCCCACCAGGCAAAGAACCATGACCAACCGAAGTGCTTGTTGAGGGTAAAGGGAACATTGAATGGGTAGTGGAAGAAGGTAGTGATAAATATGAACTATGACTACGTGATCAGTTACAGAAATGAGGACTGTGATGCTGTTTTGTTCATGTTATACTATTTAAGTTTAAGATATCAAATTTAAGAAAGAATATTATGCAAAGACTTGCACCCTATTCTGGAGAGATTTAATGTGTTTCCAGTTATATGCAGGACAGTTGAGTATTGTTAGGTGAGAGAAAAAATGCCTGTTTTATTGTTGTTGTTTTTTTTTATTTAATTTTTAACTTGATAATGGGTGGACTGTCATGGTCAGGTTCATGTGTCAACTTGGCCAAGTGGTGGTACCTGTTTGTCTGGTTGGGCAAGTGCTGGCCTGTCTGTTGCAATGAGGACATTTCATAGAATTAATTCATGATCACTTCAGCTGCATCCACAGCTGATTCCACTTGTAATTAGCCAAGGAGAGTGGCTTCTGCAATGAATGATGTTTAATCTAATCACTGGAAGCCTTTTAAGGAGGATTCAGAAGAGAGGACTCTCTTCCTGCTTTGGCTGGCGAGCCTCTCCTGTGCAGTTCATCCAGACCCTCCATCAGAATTGTCAGCTTCACAGCCTGACCTGCGTATTTTGGACTCTGTGTTCCCACCATTACATGAGACACTTTTATAAATTTTATATTTGTTGGTGTTTCCTGTTGATTCTGTTTCTCTAGAGATCCTAACTAATACAACCACCTTGCCAGACATTCTACAAATATTTTAGGTACTGACACGGGGTACTAAGGCAATACAAAATCAAAATCAAACTTATCCAGATATAAAATACTGGCTCACCCAAACTGGGACACAGGATTGGAATATGTTACAAGTGATTGGGTTTGGCTATAATTTGGCTAGAATTTAATATATGTATTTAAATAAATTTAATAAGTTCTCTAGTGGAACACTGTTGCATGAAAGGCAACATGATATTTGTGGCCACTTAATTTATAGGTTTGAATTCACAAACAACACAGACTTCAGTAATATAAAAACATATTTTATTAGGAAAGTAATTAAAAGAAAATAATTGAAAGAAAGTAATTAAAAGAACTCTCAAAAATAAGGCATAGTTATGTTACCAGATAAGATGGTACCAGCACCTGGGGAGGAGTGCTGGGAAGTCTCAGAAGCCGCATTCCAAGTTTCATTGGTGAAAATCCACAGCAATCTTGGAGATGGTATTCAGAGTCTCCTTAGTTAAAATCCACAGCAAAGCATTCTTTCCCCAGATTACATTATGATGAATTGTTCTCTCTTTCTCATAAAATTCTCCTTTTTCTTTCTCCTTCTACTCATAAGTTTCTCCTCTCTCTCTCTCTCTCTAACTGCTTGCATGCAGTTTTTATGATATCTTTGTACAATACTGGCTGGATTCCAATTAGCTTATGTGACCAGGCCTAGTCGGGTCCTCTGGGAACTGGCTAGAGATGAAGAGAAGCTTCCTGGGACCTATATATCTCCATCAACGTACACCTGCTTCTGGGAAGATAGCCAGTCCTCCCAGCTAGAGTGCACATTTCAACTGTCTTCTACCAAGGTCACATAATGGCAACATTAGTTGAACAGAACAGACTCTACAAATTTTTCTCTTCCTTACTTTCAGCCCTTAGATCTGATCTGTTCATGATGTAAGCCATGGTCATTTTGGGGTAAATTTAGTTTGTACATATATTTTCATTTAAATGTAGGACAAAGCATTAAAATATCTAAATGATTTGAACATCACTTAGCCAGTACAACAATAATATACATTAAGAGGAGATCCACTTATAGCAATAGTACTTTAAATCAATGGACTAAGCCACCTGGTCTGGGGCAAGAAAGGAAACATCACCCAGCCAATACAGTATTCTTTGATCAATAGACTAAGCCACCTGGTCTGGGGCAGGAAAAGGAAAATCACCCAGCCAGTAGAGCATTCATAAAACAGAAAAGAAATATCACCCAAATTCACATAGTTTGGGGCACCCAGTACAATATGTTAGGAGGAAAACAAATACATTACCCCACTGGGACATTATTTTTATACTAACTACCCTGGTCTGCATAGCAAACACATACATAAAATACATACACTAAAAAAAAATACTTAAAGCATTAACCAGCTCATGCAGTATTCTTCTTATACTCTTCTTCTATTCTTTTGCCAAGGCATCCTCTTAGCATGGCATCTCAAATCAATCGAATCCCATTAAAGGTTTGACAGAGTACAACAACAGAAGAACAAAAAACAAAATAGAATCAGAGATGCTATTATATTGGCCAATGTTATTAATATTGAACACAAAGTTCCAGTGAGCAATGTCCACCATAACTGCAGAGGGTCTTGGGAAAGGGTGTGTATAACCTTTACTTCCTCATCAATTTCTTGTAAAGCATTTCCAATAGAATCTTAATTATTAGGGATATATATATATATATATCATTCTACATATATGACAGCACAAATTCTGTGTTGAGCAGTTGTTAGATTTAGCCAAGTCCAATTCTGTTTAGTGATTGGTGTTATTCACCATGGAAGTTCTTCATTTGCATCAGTAGGGAGTTCAGCACAGATCCAGCAGTGAGAGACGTTATGCACTCAGGCATAGGTATAAGCCAACGATGTCAGACTATCAGTCATTCCTCCAGCAACATCCAGTTGAAGATTGTTAGCACTGTAACATACTTATCCATGAAGAAAAGTTGATTAGTAGGCAATATTTTTAATTTATTCTTTTCAGCATGGGTCACTGCCACTGCATTATTATTTTTCCACTACTATTATTTCAACAGCCTTTGGCCTGTCTTGATTGTGTTTCTTTATTCAGACTTAAGAACTGATTTTTAAAAAAATTTTTATTAATAAAACCAATCAACATACCCATGCACATTCTTAACATATGAACATTCCATATATGATGTGCAATTAATGGCTCACAATATCATCACATAATTGTATATTCATCACCGTGATCATTTCTCAGAACATTTACATCACTCCAGAAAAAGAAATAAAAAGAAAAACTCATACATACCATACCACTTACCCCTCCCTCTCATTGACCACGAGTATTTCCTTTTACCCAATTTATTTTAACATTTGTTCCCCTATTATTTATTTTTAATCCATATTTTTTTACTCATCTGTCCATACTATAGATAAAAGGAGCATCAGAACAAGGTTTTCACAATCACGCAGTCACTTTGCAAAAGCTATATCATTATACAATCATCTTAAAGTAACATGGCTACTGGAATACAGCTCTACTGTATTGAAAAGATGCAGTAAATGGTGATATTTAAATAATGTGTAAGAATAACCTCCAGGATAACCTCTCAACTCTATTTGAAATCTCTCAGCCACTGACACTTTCTTTTGTCTCATTTCTTTCTTCCCCCCTTCAGTTGAGAAGGTTTTCTTAATCCCTTGATGCTGAGTCTCTGCTCATTCTAGGATTTCTGTCCCACATTGCCAGGGAGGTTTACACCCCTGGGAGTCATGTCCCATGTAGAGAGGGAGAGGGCAGTGAGTTTGCTTGTCATGTTGGCTTAGAGATAGGCCACATCTGAGCAACAAAAGAGTTTCTCTGGGGTTGGCCCTGAGGCCTAATTTTAAGTAGAGTTAGTTTATCCTTTGCGGGGATAAGTTTCATATGAACAAACCCCAAGATTGAGGGTTTGGACCATTGATTTTGTTGCCCTCACTATTTCTGAGAATATCAGGCCTTCTCCAAATGGAGAAATTGAATTGTCCCTCTTTCTCACCATTCACCCAAGGGGACTTTGCAAATACTTTTGTATTCACTGTTCAAATCACTCTGGGATTTATCAGAGCATCACTCTGGACATCCTACAAAATCTCATGCCCTATTCAAGGTTCCATGTACATATGGTGTTCAATTAAACTGTCCATATAAGTTATATTAGGAAATGCACTATTCAAAATATAAATTTGTACTAAATATTTTTTGCTTTAGCCTCACACATAAGTTTTAAAATATGAATTACCATCTATTTTCAACACCCTGCAATATTGATATTCCTTTGTTCTTTCTTATGCAAAAACATTTTTAAATTTGTACATTTAGTCACTATCATTGTACACTCTGGGCATTCCTAGATTATACCATCTCAGTCTTTATTATATATCTTTCCTTCTGATTTCATTTGTACCCACAGCCCTCCTCCCTCTATCATTCTCACATTCAGCCTCATTCAGTGCACTAACATTATTGCACCATAATCAGGTAGAATTGTGCTATTCATTTGAGAATTTTTACAATCAGTCCTCTTGCACAATCTATATCACTTCAGCTCCAATTACACAATATCTACCCTATTTCTATTTCCTGATGGTCTCTGTTCTTAACTGAATTTCTCCAAGTTCATTCATTAATGTTGGTTCCTATCAGTGAGACTATACAGTATTTGTCCCTTTGTTCTGGCTAATCTCACTCAACATAATGTCCTCAAGGTCCATCCATGTTGTTACATACTTTATATCTTTATTCTGTCTTACAGCTGCATAATATTCCATCATATGTATGTATCCACCAGCTTGTTTAGACACTTGTCTGTTGATGGACATTTGGGCTGTTTCCATCTCTTGGCAATTGTAAATAATGCTGCTATAAATATTGGTATGCAAATGTTCATTTGTACCCTTGCCCTCATGTCCTATGAGTAGATACCTAGCAATGGTTTTGCCAGATCATATGGCAATTCTATACTTAGCTTCCTGAGGAACTGCCAAACTGCCTTCCACAGCAGATGTACCATTTCACAATCTCACCAACATTTGATAAGTGTGCCTCTTTTTCCACATCCTCTCAAGCATTTGTCATTTTCTGTTTTGTTGATAATGGCCACTCTGGTGGGTGTGAGATGTTATCTCATTGTGGTTTCAATTTGCATTTCCCTAATGGCCAGGGAAGTTGTGCATATTTTCATGTGCCTTTGGCCATTTGCATTTCTTCTTCTGAGAAGTGTCTGTTCATGTCTTTTGCCCATTTTGTAATTGGGTTGCCTCTTTGTTGTTGAGTTGAACAATCTCTTTATATATTCTGGATACTAGATCCTTATCTGATATATCATTTCCAAAGATTGTCTCCCATTTAGTAGGCTGTCTTTTAACTTTGTTGACAAAGCTCATTGATGCACAAAGGTGTTTAATGTTGAGGAGTTCCCATTTGTCTATTTCTTTCTTCAATGCTTGTGCTTTAAGCATAAGATCTAGGAAACTACCTCCTATTGTAAGATTTATAAGATATTTCCCTACATTTTCTTCTAAAATTTTTATGGTCTTAGATCTAATGTTAGGTGTTTGATCCATTTTGACTTAATTTTTGTATAAGGTGTAAGATATGGATCCTCTTTCATTCTTTTGCACGTGGATATCCAGTTCTCTAGGCACTATTTATTGACAAGATTGTTCTGTCCCAGGTGAGTTGGCTAGAATGCCTTATCAAAGATCATTATTCATAGATGAGAGGGTCTATTCTATATCTGAACACTCTATTCAATTCCATTGGTCAGTATATCTATCTTTATGCCAGTACCATGCTGTTTTGACCACTGTAGCTTCATAATACACCTTAAAGTCAGGTAGTGTGAGACCTCTGACTGCATTTTTCTTTCTCGGGATATTTTCAGTTATTCGGGGCACCCTGCCCTTCAAGACAAATTTGGTTCTTGGTTTTTCTATTTCTGAAAAATAAGTTTTTGATTTTTAATTGGTATTGAATTGAATTTATAAATGAATTTAGGTATAATTGACATCATAACTATATTTAGTCTTCCAACCCATGGACATTTACTTAAGTAATGTTCCATTAACTTAAGTCTTCTATGATTTCTTTTGGCAATTTCTTGTAGTTTTCTTTGTATAGGTCTTTTGTATCCTTAGTTAAATTTATTCCTAAATATTTCATTCTTTTGGTTATAATTGTAAATGGAATTTTTTTCTTGATTCCCCCCTCAGGTTGTTCATTTCTGGTGTATAGAAACACTACAGATTTTTGAGTGTTGATCTTGTAACCTGCCACTTTGCCATACTCATTTATTAGCTTTAATAGTTTTGCTGTGGATTTTTCAGGGTTTTTGACCCATAGTATCATATCATCTGCAAACACTGAGAGTTTTACTCCTTCCTTTCCAATTTTGATGCCTTGTATTTCTTTTTCTTGTCTAATTGCTCTGGCTAGAACTTACAACACAATGTTGAATAACAGTAGTGATAGTGGACATCCTTGTCTTATTCCTGATCATAGGGAGAAAGTTTTCAGTTTTTCCCTATTGAGGATGATTTTAGCTGTGGATTTTCATATATTCCCTTTATGATGTTGAGGAAGTTTCCTTCTATTCCTATCTTTCAAAGTGTTTGCAACAAGAAAAGATGTTGAATATTGTCAAATGCCTTTTCTGTATCACACGGGATGATCATGTGGTTTTTCTCCTTTGATTTGTTGATATGGTGCATTACATTAATTGATTTTCTTATGTTGAACCAACCTTGCATACCTGAGATGAATCCTACTTGGTTATGGTGTAAAATTCTTTCAGTGTGGTGCTGGATTCGATTTGCAAGAATTTTGTTGAAGATTTTTGCATGTATATTCATTAGAGATTGGTCTGCAATTTTCTTGTTGTATGTTTGTCTGGCTTGGTATAAGGGTGATTATGGCTTCATAGAATGAGTTAGGTAGCCTTCTCTCCTCTTCAATTTTTTTGAAGAGTTTGAGCGGGATTGGTACTAATTATTTCTTGAATGTTTGGTAGAATTCACATGTGAAGCCATCTGGTTCTGGACTTTTCTTTTTTGGGAGCTTCTTAATGACTAATTCAATTTCTTTACTTGTGATTGATTTGTTGAGGTAATCTGTTTCTTCTTGAGCAATGTTGATTGTTCGTGCCTTTCTAGGAAGTTGTCCACTTCATCTACATTGTCTAGTTTACTAGCATAACATTGTTCGTAGTATCCTTTCATTCCCTCCCTTATTTTTGTGGGGCCAGTGGTTTTGTCGGCTCTTCCATTTCTGATTTTATTTATTTGCATTCTCTCTTTTCTTCTTTTTCTCACCCTCGCTAAGGGTCCATCAATCTTATTTACTATCTCATGGAACCAACTTCTAGTTTTGTTGAGTTTCTCTACTGTTTTCATCCTCGCAATTTCATCTCTAATCTTTGTTATTTCTTTCCTCTTGTTTGCTTTGGGGTTAGTTTGCTGTTCTTTCACTCATTCTTCCAAGTGAACAGATAATTCTTTGATTTTTGCTTTTCTTCTTTTTTAATATGGACATTTAGGTGAATAAATTTCTCTCTTAGCACTGCCTTTGCTGCATCCCACAAATTTTGATATGTTGTATTTTGATTTTCATTTGCCTCGAAATATTTACTGATTTCTCCTGTAATTTCTTCCTTGACTGAGTGGCTGCTTAAGAGTGTGCTGTTAAGTCTCCAAATATTTGTTAATTTTCTGGACCTCTGCCTACTATTGATTTCCAGTTTCATGAAGTTGGTATAAGGGTGATTATGGCTTCATAGAATGAGTTACGTAGCCTTCCCTCCTCTTCAATTTTTGAAGAGATTGAGCAGGATTGGTGCTAATTCTTTCTTGAGTGTTTGGTAGAATTCACATGTGAAGCCATCTGGTTCTTCATGAAGTTGGAAATGATCTGAGAAAGTGTTTTGTATGAT
The DNA here is from genome assembly GCA_004026745.1 of Myrmecophaga tridactyla. Taxonomy (NCBI): domain Eukaryota; kingdom Metazoa; phylum Chordata; class Mammalia; order Pilosa; family Myrmecophagidae; genus Myrmecophaga; species Myrmecophaga tridactyla. The sequence goes on along the minus strand of PVIY010015249.1, from coordinate 39,559 downwards.
TTCAATCTTTTTAAATGTATTGTGACTTGCTTTGTGACCCAGCATATATTCTATCCTTGAGAATGTTCCATGAGCACTTGAGAAAAAGGTGTATCCTGCTGTTGTGGGGTGTAATGTTCTATAAATGTCTGTTAAGTCTAGTTCATTTATTGTATTATTTAAATTCTCTATTTCTTTATGGATCATGTCTTGATGTTCTGTCCATTAATAAGAGTGGGGAATTGAAGTCTCCAACAATTATGGTAGATGTGTCTATTTCTCTTTTCAGTGTTTGCCTCATCTGTTTTTGAGCCCTCTGGCTGGTGCATCAATATTTATGATTCTTATGTCTTCCTGTTGATGTATTCCTTTTGTTAATACATAGTGTCCTTTATTTCTGTTTTAATTGTTTTACATTTGAAGTCTAATTTCTTGCCTATTAGTATAGCTACTCCTGTTCTTTTCTGATTGTTGTTGGCATGAAATGTCTTTTCCCAAACTTCCACTTTCAAACTATGTTTATACTTGGATCTAAAATATATCTCCTATAGACAACGTATAGATAGGCCCTGTTTTTTTAATCGATTCTGCCATTCTATGTCTCTTTATTGGGGAGTTTAATCCATCAACATTTAGTGTTATCAATGTAAGAGCAGTGCTTTCTTCTACCATTTTGCCTTTTGGATTTTATGCCATATCTAATTTTTCTTCTTCTTACCTTTACTGATAGTTTTCATTTCTACACTCTTCTCCACACCTCTCTCTCCTGTCTTTTCCTACCTGTCTCTATTGTTCCCTTTAGTATTTCTTACACAGCCACTCTCTTGGTCACAAATTATCTCAGTGATTTTTTCTGAAAATGTTTTAATTTCCTCCTCATTTTTGAAGGACAATTTTGCTGGCTATAGAACTGTTGGTTAGCAGTTTTTCTCTTTTACTATCTTAAATATATCATCCCACTGTCTTCTCATCTCCATGGTTTCTGCTGAGAAATCTATGCAAATCTATGCCATTGGGCTTCCCTTTTAAGTGATGGGTTGCATTTTTCTTGCTGCTTTCAAAATTCTCTCTTTCTCTTTGATATCTGACATTTTGTTTAGTAAGTGTCTTGGACTATGTCTATTTGGACCTATTCTGTTTGGGGTATGCTGCACTTCTTGGATCTGTAATTTCAAGTCTTTCATAAAAATTGGGAAATTTTCAATGATAATGTACTCCATTAGTTTTTCTCCTCCTTTTCCCTTCTCTTCTCCTTCTGGGACACCCACAACATGTATATTCGTATGCTTCATGTTGTCATTCAATTCCCTGAGTCTCTGCTTCTATTGTTCCATTCTTTTCCCTATATTTTCTTTTGCTTGTCACGTTTCAGATGTCTCATCCTCCAGTTCACTAATCCTACCTTCTGCCTCTTGAAATCTAACATTGTAGGTTTCCATTGTTTTTTTTTATATCTCTTCTACTGTGCCGTTCATTCCCATAAGTTCTGTGATTTGCTTTTTCAGACTTTCAGTTTCTTCTTTTTGTTCAGCTCTTGCCTTCTTTTTTGTGTCCTCCCTCAATTCATTCATTTGATTTTGATGAGGTTTTCCATGACTGTTCAAACATCCTGAATTAATTGTTTCAACTCCTGTATCTCATTTGAATTGTTGATTTGTTCCTTTGACTCGGCCATATCTTCAATTTTTCTAGTATGATTTATTATTTTTTGCTGGCATGTAGGCATTTAATCTCCTTAATTAATTTATTCTGGAGATTGTTTTCACTTTTTTTTTACCTATGACTTTCTTGCTGGATGACTTTGTTGTCTATTTGTTCTTTTACATTCAGTGCAGCTTATTCTAGACTTCTAGTTTAGGTTTTGTTTAGCACATCAGAATTTTTCAGTTCTTGTTTTCTTGTTTCTTGCCCTGCCTGTATGGTGCCTTTTTCCCCCTTAGGAGGGTCTACTTAAGTATTATAGACCGCAATCAGATTATCCCAAACCAAACAGGCCTCCTCTCAGGAGGAAAGAATCACCTGCATCAGTTTTCCCTGAGGGTGAGAACCAGCAGGTTGCAAGACCTTCCTGTGAAGCTTCTAAACACTGTGTTTTTCCTATCCTGCCCAGTATGTGGTGCAGGTCTCCCTGTGGATCCCACCAGCATAAGGTGATGTGGTACCTATAACTTCAGCTGTCTCTCCTTGCTGGGGGTGTGGTTGAGGCAGTGGAGAGGCTGTAGTATGGCTTTAATCACTTCAGTTTTCCAGTCCCTGGGGTCTGAATTCCTTGAGGGAGGGATTGCTCCTGAGCTGGGCCCCACCCCTTTCCTGGGGAAGGCACAGCCTTCAGACAAGCTCTCAAACAAACTTAATTCTGCCCTTGCCTGGGGCAGTTGGAGCCTGAGAAGCCTTGCAGCTGTATCCAAAGAGCAATCAAGCTGTAGAAACACAGCCACAAAAATAAAAGAAAAAAAATTCTTTTCAGAGCAGGACCCCCACTCCTCAGGTTTACCAATCAACAGCTTAAATTGGAACGTTGCTTGTGTCTCTCCAGGTCCTGTGTGCCCCCTCCTTTCCTTCAGGGCCCAGACCCTTTCAAGTACTTTCTGCTGTCTCATCCAAAAACCTATTTTTTTCTTTTTCCATCAGCCCTGTCCCCTCTGCTCTGGGGCAAAAACCAGCAACCTCAGCTTTTACTTGAGATTTAGCTGAGTTGGGGGCCTACTTTTACTAGTCAAAATTTGTTAATTAATTCCACAGTTGGAGCTTGGTGGAGCTCAGTCTCTTGCTGCTAGTAAAGCCTCTTTCCTTTCCCCTCTGAGAAGCAGCCTGTGGGGGAGGGGCACCAGCCTCCACAGCTTGGGGGACTCACGGTTCTGGATGGGATCACAGCTGGTCCAGCTTGTCCAGACTGATGTAGGCTGTGTTTCCGGTCACTATTGTATTGGCACCAGCAGTTGTTCTGTACTGTTCCTGGCTATTTACTAGCTGTTCTGGAGGATGAACTTAATCCCATGCCTCTCTGAGCTGCCATCTTGGATTCGAGAGCTAATTTTGATAAGTGGAGCTAAATCCTCCTACATGAGTTGTTACATTAGGAGCATAATTTAGCTTTTCCCAGTTTCCTTTTTATAAGGAATAATTATTCATTGCCTTTAAAATGGGAACCATTGTCACTTTGGATTCATAAAATGGGATCTGTAATAATATCTAAAGTTTTACAAGTATTTCTTTGGGTGGCTCATTGGTATGCACTGGCAACAAGCACTCCAGAGTTGGTGTAATTAATTTCCATATTTGAGTGGGAGTGTTCCTCTTGCCAATTCCCCTGTCACTATTTTTGGGGTTATTTGTAAAGCATCTTTTTTACAAATAGCACATTAATTTTCAATCTGATTTAAAACAGAAGGTAAATCAGTCCCTCAGGTTTGTGCCCACCTGTGCATAGCTTGTGTTCTTAAATGTTCTGGTTGCTGATACACCCATTGTGCGAGAGCAGATTCTTCTCCAGTAATGGTTCACAGCAATCTTTGCCAAGGCATCTGTGGTGGCATTATACTCACATTCAGGTGAATTTAGGATCAAGTGGGCATCTACATGAAGAATAGATACATTAGTACATTGAACAATTTCCCATATTTCTTTTTCCATAATGTTTTTCCCATAGTTTTATCTTCCATGTATTTCTTAATTATTCTGTTTCCAGATAGGCATTCAAATAGTTAATTCATTGGCCACTGTTTATGAGTCAGTAAATCCTTTTCAAACTGTGTGATGATTTATTTTTCTTAGACAGCTAAGGACATGATAAAGTTAACATTAAGTACAAGAAGTTATTCTGATAAAACAGAGTCTTTGTTTTTCATACTGATTATTTAGAAAAGACTTTTATAACTTTTCACTAGACCAGGCCAACAGTCTAAGAAAACTTTGTCACTTTAACAGAAAGAAAACCAAGTTTTAGTCTTACATCAGTATGTTATTTAATATTAAAGTTTTTTTAAAAAAATTATAGTTAGATCCATTAAATATTTCCTCACTTTGACCATAATTTCCTTTTCCACAAACCTTCAGCAACTTACTATATATTTTCAGGCTTTGTCTTATACTTTCCTTATTCTGTAACAATCATTTATTTTATCTTAGGACAAAACTACCCTCTTTTTCCTTTTAATAAAAATGCGTCCTTTATGTCCTTCATAAATAAGCCTTTACTTCAAGCAAACATTTCACCACATGATTACCACCAAAATCAAATTTGTCAGAATAATGTTAAATGCTTAAAATGCTTTAATCAATGCATATTTGAAACATTAATATACTTTTTAAAATAAGAATTAATGGCACATATCAAGACAGGAGTTTTTTCAAAGTCAACTGATTTTTTAACTTAAAAGTAAAGAAAAACTCTAAGGGTAAAACTTGCAAGCAAGGAGTTTCTCAATATTAAACAGCTTCACCAATTCAAAAATATGAAATACAAAACCAAAAGGGAGGGTGGGCCATGGTGGCTCAGCAGGCAGAGTTCTCACCTGCCATGCTGTACAACTGGGTTTGATTCCTGGTGCCTGTTCATGCAAAAATAAAAAATAAAAAACCAAAGGGGAGCCACAAATTTGGGGTCACAGATAATGGGATTTGGCCTAATCCCTTTGTCTTAAGGAAAGGGACTAAGTTAGGGTACAGAGGTGCTGATGGAGCTGGATGCAGTTCTTCTGCCTTGCCAGGAGTAGGAGCATTATTAGTATTCACTTTACAGTTATAACTTGGCTTACATTTTTCTTCATATATTCTCTTTATCTTATTATTTGGCAGACCATTAATACTTTCTTGGTTGACTCCAGCTTCTAGCAGGACTTGGACCATGTCTCTGCAGGAAATGCTGTTACTGGTATTGGGGAACCAACTCCCATTATATCTCTTGGTCTCTCCTTCTCCTGTATTCCAGTCTCCCATGTCTCCCAGCTCTGCCATTTTGTCTAAGACTTTGCTAAGTGGATTACCTATTTCTACTAACAATAGAAACATTATCAAGTGTTTATATGCTGGAGGTGCTATCTTAATGATAACATTTCTTTTTGAAACATTGACAGGGAGGAGGTGGTATGTGTCCACTTCTAGTACAATTGCTGACTTCATTACTTCCTCTTTCAGTCTCTGCATATCATCTTGCAAAATGTACCAGGGCTGATCACTTCAAGGCCACATAGTTTCAATAGGGTATTGTTTATGACATCTTTGTGCAGCCAATGCCAACAAGTTAGAACTTTTTCCTCTCTGCAGACTAAACTAACTTAAAAACAGTCTGTATGAAGGAATTAGTGCTAATTTCTACAAATTTCATGCAATTGGCATTGTCCAGCACCACTCCTCCAGCTCCCACAATTCTAACCATCCAGGTAATTAATGGCTCACCAGTTTTCTGAGTAAAATTGCTAATAATGTCAGTTATTCCATGTTCTTTTTTATTTTATTTATTTATTTGCATGAACAGGCACTGGAAAATGAGCCTGGGTCTCCGGCATGGCAGGCAAGAACTCAGCCACTGAGCCACCACTGCCCACCCTATTTTTTGTTCTTTTATGGTGATTTTGAGAGTAGTTTAATTGCCCCATTTCTCTTCTTTTTGTCTTTAAATTGGGCGAGTTCCTATTTCTAGAGAATATTTACACTTTTCTTTCTAACAAAACCTCTCGTCTAAAATATTCTCATCTTTTTCATCATCTTCATCACCATTATCATCTGTATCATCCCATGCATCACTATTCTGTTTATCAGGATCCCAATCAGCAGTGGTAGTGGCTAGTACCATATGCACTTTCTTTTTGTTCACTTTACCATCTGTTTTAATATTTATTTTGGGCCATATGGACTGCAGATTTTTCAGTTACTGACTGATAATTACAAACTCGATTTTCCAAAATAAAATTTTGATTCTGCAGGATAAATAGTTTTCCCCATAATTCTTCCAATTCCTTTCCACAATTAATTTTTTCAGAAATTGCCTGGTCTCTCTGTTCACACATTTTTCCATATGCTGTTTACAAAGCCCATCCTCTTTGACACACTCCAACCATTTCTTTCCCTGTTTTGAGTGTAATGTTTTTTAGACACAGAACAATTTGAGTAGGCTCTCCCTATTTAATTCTGTTCCCGCAATCTTCACAGGGTCCCATGCATTTTGCCCACTCCTTTGCAAGCAAGGAGTAAGGTGAATCATCCCATCCTGGGATTTCTTGGTTCTTTGCCTTGGGCTTAGAGGACTTTTTTAAAAATGACATTATCTCTTAGTCAATTTCAAAGCTTATGGCCCACTATTAATTTATCTCAAGTAAATCTTGAAGAGGGGTTACTGACTTAAAAATTCCCAAATAACATTAGAAAGTACAAACCAGGGAGACAAAATGTTCAAATCCCGAACAACATTCTGCATATAAAAAGGACAATGAACTGGCAAATTCAAATCTACCAAAAATGGCCCTTTAAAAGCATTCCAATATTCAGAAGAGCACAGTCCATATTTTCTGCCCAGATTTTCTAAAACTTGTCTTACTGACCTTTACCACTATGAAGCCATGCTGAAATGTGAATCCTATTCACAGCACCAATTTTATTGCAAGAAAGGCAACATAATGTTTGTGGCCACTTAATGTATAGGTTCAGATTCACAGGTAACATAGACCTCAGTGATATAAAAACAGATTAGAAAAATAATTAAAAGAGCTCTCAAAAATAAGGCATCATTACATCACCAGATAAGATGGCACCAACACCTGGAAAGGAGCTGGGAAGTCTCAGAAAGAGCAGTTCAAATCTCATTAGTAAAAATCCACAACAATCTTGGAGACAGCATTCAGAGTCTCCTTAGGTAAAATCCACAGCAAAACATTCTTTTCCCAGATAACATTCTGATGAGATGCTCTCTCTTTCTCATAAGATTCTCCTAATTCTTTCTTCTTCTACTCTTAAGTTTCTCCTCTCCCTTTCTAATTGTTTGCATGCAGTTTTTATGATATCTTTACACAATAGTGGCCAGATTCCAATTAGCTTATGTGACCAGACCCAGTTGGGTCCTCTGGAAACTGGCTAGCAGCCAAGAGAAGTTTTCTGGAGCTTCTATATATATCTTTATCAAAGTACTCCTCCTTCTAGGAGGATAGCCAGTCCTCCAAGCTAGAGTGCACACTTCAACTGTTTCTTAACAAGGTAATATAATAGCAACATTAGTTGAACAGAACAGACTCTACAAATTTATCTTTCCCTTACAAACACCATACTCATTATCAATACTGAGAGAAAGCTTGTATCTTTATTCAGAAATTCTATTGACTGTTTTAATCACTGTGGAATCAGATGCCTTTAAACTTGTGGTCAGGAGTGCTAGACATGGGCTATGAGGAGGTGTTTATAAGAATTCTATCATGAGCTTAATTTATGGCAAGATATCATTGCAGTGTAGTTTTATTATTATTCTCTAATACACAGGTACCAAGATAGAGAGTGAATTTATCTTCTCTGTGGTACAACACCTTAAGATGGAGCAGATAAAGGAAAAGTGTTATATTGTCCCTAAGTGGTATGAGATGTTGCTACACAATGACATCTGAAAGGTGATATATGGAAAGAAAACTCAGGTGGGCCATGGTGGGTCAGTAGGCAGGGTTCTCACCTGCCATGCCAGAGACCTGGGTTCAATTTCTGATAGAAGAAAACTGATCTATGATGTCTGAGGTATGGTATGTACAAAAACCAGAGAGAACCCACAACTTACTGAAAATGGTCTTTGAAGATGTTTCAGTTTGGTAAAGATGCTGGAATGAACTACAATAGAAGTGGGTTGGCTTTTACAATGGGGATTTGTTAACTTTCAAATTACCATTCTTAGCTCATGAAAATGTTCAGCTCATGGCATCAACAGGATAATATCCAGATTCTGAAGACAGGCTACTAGTATACAGGACATCTCTGTCACATGGGAAAGCTATTGGCTGGCATCTGCTGGTCCTTCACTCCCCGGTTTCATTGTTTTCAACTTTCAGGTTCCAGTGGCTTCTCTCTCAGCTCCTCTAAGGGCTTTTTCTCTGAGTTTTTATGTGTCTTTGCTTGCTTCTCTGGAGCTTTTCTCTCTTTGTTTTCTCCACTTTTTCTATCCTTCATCCTCTTATAAAGGGCTCTGGTAAAAAAAGATTAAGACCTGACTTGAATGGGTGGTGTCACACCCCAGTTGAAGTAACCTAGCCAAAATATCCCACCCACAACAGGTCTACACCCACAAGAATGGATTAAAAGACTATGACCTTGGGTGGTGCGATGGTGGCTCAGTGGCAGAATTCTAGCCTGCCATGCCAGAGACCTGGGTTTATTTCCCAGTGCCTGCCCATGTTAAAAAAAAAAGACTATGACCTTTTCTGTAGTATAGAAAAGATTCAAGCCAGCACAGATGACTAACCCAGTTAATAAGAATGTATGGTGCATGGGAAAATGTTTCTGTTGGGAAAGAGTAGAGAATGATCCTTTAGCTTTACTTGATATATGGTGTGTTGAACACCAATCTTCCTGATATAGTTCTGTGATATAGCCAAGGGTTTATAAGTCCATTGATGAGAAGTATTTTGGCATGTTTACTTGATTTTCTAGAGATGTATGGAATATCATTTACCAAAAAGGATGTGAATTCACCTAAGAAAAATTAAAACTGCAATTAATTGCTATTATTAATATGAAGCAAACATTTTAAATAGATATGGTAATAAAGGAAAAGGCTAAATATTTTAAGAGATTATCAAAAGACTTATGTAAGGATATGGCCATATTATCATGTTTTTGTCTTGAAATTCATATTTTCTATTGAATGGGTTCAAATCTTGGTGGTTGTTGAGGTATTAGTAGGCTTGTTTTTCTGTGTAGTTTATTTTTGAAAGAATTACAAGACAGATTGCAAAGGACATTGTGGCATGGAAGTATTGATCAGGATCAGAGGATAGACTGGGAAGGAAAGGATTAGCAACAGGTCAGAATCCATTTTCTCCCTTTACTATGTGATATCTTGGGAAAGAAAGTGAGATGACTCAGTTAAAGGCCTTTTTAAGAATGCCAATAATAGATCTTCTGGCTAATACTTATGATATTTTCCAGAGGTAGAATCTTTACCGATGAAATACTTAAAGCAGGATGTACTTCATCTGTCTAGGAAAGCTTACAGTGAACAAACATTGCAATCTTTGGATTTATGGGACATAGCTTCCTGAAAAATCTCAAATAGTGATATGTTTATCAGAATATATAATGTTATGTTGAAAAAGTTCTATTTTATGTATACAATTGCATTAGTTTGGGGCATCCTATGCTATGTATCAACAATGTTCAACCTAATGCAATCAGAAATGACCTGGAGTGTAGCATGGGTAACCTTGGAATTCTCTATGCTTTTCCTGTGTCTCATGATTACTTATATCCATTAAATTACTTGTAAATCTTAATACTAGATAAGATCATGTTTTTTGTAAGTCTGACTTGGCAATCTGGCTATTTTAGTTTATTTGGTCAATAAAGCCACAGTTTGTCCTTTGAAAGAATTAATACATAAAATGACTAAACATCCTCAAAACTAATTATGAATGAAAGAGAGAGAATAAATTATCCATATCAGTAATAGGAAGGAGAATACTTCCACAGATTATATTGACATTAAAAATAATGTGTATTATACAATATTATGCCAATAAATTTGAATTTTTAGATTAAATAAATTAAATCATTAAATTATTATCAAAATGACAAAAGAAGAAATAAATTTTTGAAAACTTCTGCATCTTCTAAATTTGATTCTGTAATTAAAATCTTCCCTCTGGGGCAGGTCATAGTGGCTCAGCATGTAGAGAGGTAGAGTTCTTGCCTGCCATGCCAGAAAAGGGGTTTGATTCCTGGTCCATGAACTTCCCCACCAAAAAAGCAAACAAGCAAGCAAAAGAAACAAACAAAAAACAGACAAAAATTAGGCAAATGGTGCTGCAATAATGGGATACTCATATGGAAAAATAACGAAATATGACCCTGCCATACAGCAAAAAAAAAAAAAAAACTTCTCTCTCAAAAAAAATTTAGGCACAGATAGCTGCACTTGTGAATTCTACCAAATATTTAAGGAAAAAATTATAGTCATAATACAAAAACTTTTTAAGGACATAAAAAAGTGAACTTTTGAACTCATTTTATGAGGGCTTCATAACCATGATACTAAAACCTAACATGGGCTTTTGAAGAAATAAGAATTGAGGACATTTTTTACATAAGGATAGACTCAAAATTCATTATCAAGTTGTACATTGAACCCTGCACTATACAAGGGATAAAATACCTTAATCAAGTTATGCTTGCTTAAATAATACAAGGTTTTTAAACCTTATAAATGTAATAAATATAATTTACCATCTTAATAGAATAAAGGAGAAATTTCAGAAAGTCATATCAATAGAGGCAAAAATGTGATGAAATAAGCACAGGTTTGTGATTAACATTTTCCACAAATATTAATAGAAAATGAATTAATTACTGATAATGTATATCTATAAAAATTCTGTAAATTACAATGCATTTCATGTAAAAAAAGTTACCCATTTCTCAGTGAGTTAGCAAAGAGGTGAAGAATGTTAACTGTTATCGTTTTTATTTAGCATAATACTGGAGCTGCTATTAATTTCAATAAAACAGGAAAAAGAAATGAACAATATTAAGATTGTACAAGTAGAAATAAAACTGTAAATTTGATTTAATACATATTAAATCTGGAAGTATATATAAACCATTAAACAAGTGATTTTAACAAACAAGGGGAGGTGAAATTAAAGCAAATACCACAATAGCCCTGAAAAACATCAACTTGGGGAATAAATCTAATGATTGATGTGAATATGCAAGACTTCTTAATTGAAAACTATAACACTTTGCTGAGGGAAATTAAAGATACTTTGAATGCATAAATCTGCATTGGGGTGGAGAGAAAAGTAAACAATAATGAAATGTGAGATTCTGGAAAGCAGATGAATAGTTGTTATTTCTAACATGCTTAGACTCAAGAGTGAAAACTAATTTATGCCACAGGAAGTTGCAGGAATTTGCAGCACCAGCTACCCTTGAAAGTGCAGGTGAAATTAGGCTAAAATGTGGAGGACTGTCTGAAAGCAAAGGGTTAATTTTAACTCCCTCCCCAGCTCCATATACATGGATAATGCTTATTTCCCACAATAGCAGAAGAGGTTAAAACAGAGGGCATCTGATCGGTACATACCTGGTGTATTTAAGGATGGGCATATTGGACAAAAATCAATATAATTAAATGAATTAATGCATTCCAGCCATCCTCATTCACTTGGCTGTGAGGATGTGGTCAGCCGTGCATTCACCTTCTAGGCAGAACAATGGAAGGGTCTTCTCTGGGAAATTTAAACAGCCCAAAAGGAAAAACCAACAATAATATTTTCAGAGATATAAGAAAAATATAGTCAATCCAAGGATGATGGTGCTATGGGTTGAATTGTGTTCCCCTAAAACATAAATTGAAGTCCTAATCTCCAGTACCTTTGAATGTAAACTTACTTGGAAATAGAATCATTACAAATTGAATTAGGAGGTTAAAATGAGGTCATACTGGTAAGGGTGGGTTCTTAATCCAATATGACAGTGTTCTTAGAGAGACAGGGATAGAGATAGAGGAAACAATGTCATAAATTGTGAGAAAACATTCATAAGCTAGAAAAGGCATAAAATAGATTCTTCTCCATGGAACTCTGTTAAGTTAGGGTCCTGATGACACATCATTTTAAAAAATATTTTTATTGACAAATCTTCACAAACATACAGTCTACTCATGGTATACAATCAATGGCTCACAATGTCATGACATAGTTGTGTATTCTTCATCATAATCACTTTTTTATGAAATGTAACCAAATACAAACACATTCTTACCATATGATCATTCCATTCTTGTTATATAATCAATAACTCAAAAAATCATCATATAATTGTATATTCATTATCATGATCATTTCTCAGAACATTTGCATCAATCCAGAAAAAGAAATAAGAAAACAGAAAAAAACTCATACACACCATACCCCTTACCCTTCCCTTTCATTGATCGCTAGCATTTCAATCTACTAAATTTATTTTAACATTTGTTCCCCCTGTTATTTATTTATTTTTAATCCATATGTTCTACTCATCTGTCAATAAGGTAGATAAAAGGAGCATCAGACACAAGGTTTTCACAACCACACAGTCACATTGTGAAAGCTATATCATTATACAATCATCTTCAAGAAACATGGCTACTTGGAGCACAGCTCTACATTTTCAGGCAGTTCCCTCCAGCCTTTCCATTACATCTTAACTAAACAGATGATATCTATTTAATGCATTAGAATAACCTCCAGGATAACCTCTTGACTCTGTTTGGAATCTCTCAGCCATTGACATTTTACTTTGTCTCATTTCACTCTTCCCCCTTTTGGTCAAGGTTTTCCCAACCCCTTGATCTTGAGTCCCAGCTTATTCTAGAATTTCTGTTCCACATTGCCAGGAAGGTCCACAACCCTGGGAGTCATGTCCCATGTAGAGAGGGGGAGAGCAGTGAGTTTGTTTTGTCATGTTGGCTGAGAGAGAGAGACCACATCTGATCAACAGAAGAGGTTCTCTTTGGGGGTAACTTTTAGGCCAAATTTTAAGTAGGTTTAGCATATCCTTTGTGGGGTTAAGCTTCTTATGAACAAACCCCAAAATTGGGGCTCAGCCTATTGCTTTGGTTGTCCTCATTGCTTGTGAGATTATCCTGATGACATTTTGATTTCAAGCTTATATCCTTTAGATCTGAGGGTCAATGCAATTCTATTCTTTTAACCCACAGAGTTGGTGGTGCATTTTTTGACAGTCCTAGCAAAGCAAGGCAGAGAGTTAAGGTTTATTACCAATGTTGTGGATCACAGAGGCCACAGAGCAACTTTATGCCAATTCTCTGTGGAATAGTATGCCTAGGGTTTGTTTGTGTTATTTATTGCCACAAAATAAATCACCTTAAAATGCTGTGTTCATACATTTGTAATTTGGCTGATATAGAGAGGCTTGGCTGGAAGCTGTTCCTTTTTTCCAAGATGACTGGGAGGCTTTGTTTCTCACTGCAGACCTGAGAGTGCCTGGAATAACTCTGCTTCACATGACTCTGAACATCATATGACTAGTGGTTGAGTCAGGGAATGTCCTTCTTATGACAATGAAGAAGATAAGTCAAGTAAGAGCCTGAGATGTCCCTAATGTCTAGGCCTATGCTTAGAACTAGAAAACTATCATGACTGACCATATTCCATTGTTCAATGTTAATCATAGACCCAAACTCGAAGTCAAAGGATGAAGAAGTATATTCTGCTCACAAATAAGCTTGAGAAGTGTGTGGATGCCAGAGGTATGAAGAATTTGAGGCACCATTTCAATTGACCAGACACTTGTCTTAAATAATTAATCTCTGTTTGTTTTCCACAACAATTGAGGCTTGAATGAACAATCAACAAATTGATTCTGTACTTGTGACCCAGAGAGAGAGCAGAGCTTAGAAGAGAAGCATGGCAATAGATCAGTGAAATCTCAAATTGATCCTGGTTCTGGTTTGCTCACTAATTTGGTGGTTTCTTCCTAAACTCTAAAGTGTAATTAATGATATGTACTTTCAGGTTTAATCTGGGATTTAAACAAAAACAAATCAAACAATGATGCCTGCCCTGATACATATAACTGTACATAGAACTACACATAGAACTCAATAGTTGACAGCAAAAGTGATGGAGTAAGGCCCTCCAAAATCTCTGTGCTACATAAAAGTAATAAGAATACTGAAAAAAAAATTGTTAGAGTTAAAATTTTCAGAATTCTGGTACTTAACCAAAGGCTCATAGCAATCCAGGGAGTGTTTATTCAAGAGAAGCAACTGGAATCAGTATTAGTAGAACTGATATCTGATATCAGTAGATAGTAATAGAACTGGGTATCAATAGAACTGGATAGCAGTAGAACAGTGAAATTTGCAGCATTTTAACTTGTCTTAGTTCCATATCCCTTCCCCAGATCTGCTGTAGATTTGAAAATCAACAACCTGCAATCACAGTGAAAGTCAACAAGCCAGCAGTGCCTGGGAGGGCAAGAAAAGGGTTGAGCTCCTTCAAAATCCTTTTCCTAGATGATTGTCATTGTTTGATCTGTCTGGAGGTTCCCTGAATGACCCAACTCACAAGACTGTCTTCATTTGTTATGACCTGGAGGCCTTTCCCTTGAGACATTTGTTAGAAATGAGCATAGGCAATTTTTGAATATTGTAACTGCCTTAAAAGATGGAAACAGTTGGAATAAATAATGGGCTAACCACAATTGTTATGAGATGTCCAAATGAAGCTTTAAAAATATTTCTTGAAATCTAAAAGGCCATGTACATGAGTAGAGTTGTCTACATGTCTAGGGTATGCACGTGCTTAAGAAGACTGATAAGAACCTATATTTTCAACTTTATTTTAAGTTGGAGCTCTGTGTAGGTGTGAAATGAGATTTAAACTGCATGTCTGAAGGTCAAAGGAATGTCCCAATATATACAGAGCCAGTTGGAAAATATGGGACAATTTGTCATCTCCAGGAATCTTAGGAAATCTATGGTCAAATATTAGCAGACCACTAAACTCATTGAGAAGAGACTTTGATAGTCTTATGATAAGTAACAGAATCTTCACAGAATTAGTATAGAGAGGTCACTAAACAAGCAATCACAATCAAACTGTAAGAACATTAATTTCTGTTGTTGTAAGCATAGGTTGTGGTAATTTGTTATGATAGTCATAGAAAACAAATAATATCAACAAGGAAATAAAAGACAAAGACCACTATAACCAACTAGATCTAACAGCTATTTATGGAGAACTAACAATAGTAGATTATACATTCTTTTCCTGTGCACAAGAAACTTCTTACATATTAGACAATAAAATAGGTTTTAAAGCAAGATGCAAAATTTGAAAGGATTGAAATCAAACAATGTATGTTCTCTGACTACTATTAAGTCAAATTAAAATCCACAGCAGAAATAATTTAGGAAATTATGTGGAAATTAATAAATATACTCCTAAATAAGCAACAACAGAGCAAAGAAAATATCACAAGGAAAATTGGAAAATAAAGGCACAATGTACAAAACCTATGTGACACATCTAAAGTAGTACTTAGAGGGAAGTTTATAGCTACTGATGCCTATATTTAAAACGTACAAAGAGCTGAAATCAACCAAATTTTCCACCTTAAGGAACTAAAAAGGGCAAAAGCTAAACTCAAGGTGAACAGAAAGAATAAAGACAAATTAGAGACTTTTGAATGTGGTTAGGGTGCAGTAGTGCAATTGTAGCTGATGGAGTAACTGTAAGTTTCCTACAGGGATAAGTCACAGGACATGATGATTTGGATATTCAAAGATTTGCCAATGCAAAGTCATTCATTTCGCCTGTTTGATAATTTCCAGGAATGAAGGTGGGAGTTTGTGAAACTCAAATTTTACTGAAAGGAGGAGGTGTTGGAGAGAATAAGAAAAGCTACTTGGACATGGAACTGTGTCAGGGTGTCTGACCTTCTGATTTTTATTTTAATTAAGACAAGTCAGCATGGGAGGGAGAAGAAAGATGGCATTTGGGTTCCTTTGTATTGTAAGATCTACAAGGGGAATGAAAATCTGCAAGGAAATACTAAATCTACTGCCATGATTGGCACTTTCCATTAAATTGAAGACTCATGGGCACTTTATTTCTGAATCTTTCAAACTTTGCAATATCGAATTCTAACCAGGTGAAACCTTGTTTTTGTACAATGGATACATTCACAGCAGTATCACTGAACTGCTCTGAATCCTAGAACTGATACCTTATTTCTTAAACAGTCAAGGCAGGTATTGTTCAAATTGAGAGATGAAATTAATTATTTTGTCACCTTAGGGTGATTTTTACTTGTACATGCACATCTTAAGGGAAATAGATTGTGGTGGTGACCAAAACAAACAAACAAACAAAACACTGTGTTGTTCATTAGTAGACTTCAATTCATGTACTGGCTCTGGTTTGCCACTAACCAATTAGGGGTGTCTCTTGGACAAGTCACTTTACCTCTGTGATACTCAGTTTTCCCTTCTTTAAAGGAATTATCAGCTTGATAAAATGCAGGTTACCAGAGGATCTTTAATGTGTGATGATTCCAGAGCTCATTAAAGCCATGGTTTTATTAGCTTGTGAATCTTTATTTCAGATTCTAGCAAGAGGATTGCCATGGATTTCATATGGTCATGGGTGGTGGGTCTAGGTACCAGCCCATGGGTGCACAATCTTTGGCAACACTATTTCCAAGAATGAAAATGGTTCCATACCAGAGGAGTCATTGAGTAAGTGGTTAAGAACTGAAGACAGGCATCTTAGGCTAGAATCCAGGCTCCTCTACTTTTGATCATAATGACTTTGGACAAGTCACTTATACTTTCTAAGCCCCAACTTCTTCTTCTATGAAATATGGATTAGACCACTTCATGTGTGATCTGTATCCTTTCTTGAAACTGGTCTGCATGAACACTCATATCCTTGGTCTCTTTGTTGCTGCTAATGGTGGATTCATCTGTCTGTTAAACTTCTTCTTTCTGATGGCAATATATGTGGTCATCTTGCTTTCCCTAAGGACCTGTAGTTTGGAGAGGAGGCATAAGGTACTCTATACTTGTGTCTCACACATCACAGTGGTTATCTTATTTTTTGCACTCTGCATATTTGTATACATGAACCCAATGACCACTTTGCTGATAGATAAAACTGTGGCTGTCCTTTATACTATGGTGGCCCCTATTGTTAAATCCCTTAATCGATACCCTCAGAAATATTGCCATAAGGAACTTCTGGAGCAAAAACAGTGACTTCACATGATGATTAAACAGTCACTGAGCACTATTAATAGAGGTAATATAAGTATTCTAGTTCAACCTTCCTGGTCTTTAGATGAAGAATGGCTTCAAGAAAAGGATGGGACAATGACTGTACTTAGCTGCTCAACCACAGGGCTAAACTTTGGGCTGGAATCTAGACTTACTGTCTCCCATCTCATATTCTTATCATCACACTTCACTGTTTCTGGAAACCTGAAATGTGAATGGAAGCTAAAATGTATAACCTAGGATGTTGGATTGATAATACATAGTATTTGGTATAATATTGAGATGTTGGTCACTACTGATTATTGAAAATGACATGTTTGTTTTAGTCCTTTATTTGGGGCTCTGGCCTCTATGTAAATTATTTTGTGAATTTTCTTGTTCATTTAGTGTTGGTTATATGTTAAGGCTGGCATTGTATTAGATGCCTTCCAAGTCGTATTGGTCAAGATCCAAAAAGAAGACAAAATTCACAGTAATTTGAAATGGGAAAATTTATATAAAATTACTAATTATTTGAGGGGTTTAAGCTTAATGGGGTAAAGAGAATTCAAAATAATACCCTGGAGCTAATAGAAAGTATCCAAGGAAAGAACAAACTTAGGTGTTCACCCTTCCTCAAGGTTAGGGTTCTGGGTTTTTTAAGAAGTGTTGGTGTAGCCCACTGTGTGATAATGTTCACTGGGTTTTCCTGGGACAGGCTAATTCACCCTAGGCAGCAAAGGCTAGCAGCCAAGAAACTTGGCTGGGACTGGCAATATGGAAACCTCCAAAAAGGATGATGGTAGGCCAAGGCTGGAGAACAAGGAACAGCATCTTGGACAGGCAAACTGGAAACATCCCTCTGGTGTGCAGGTGAAACAAGGAAACATCCCACCAAGTGAAAATATCCCACCAAGTTGATAATAGGCTGTGTTAGAAAGCTGATTGTTGAAGTATCTGTGAGATTCACTGGAATCTGCTTGCAGAAGTGCCACTGTTACAATGGGAAACCATCCATAGAGGTACAAATGAAACTTGATGGAAGTGCACATCCCTGGGGTTCCACCCCACATGCTATTGGCAACAACACAGTAGGAGCAAAATGGAAACAGAAGTGTATTAAAACCAGATAGAGATGTCCTTCTCAATGCCCTCTAAAGATAAGGCTTAACATTGTGCAAAGTGAAAAGGAGACATGCTCAGAGTCCATCTTGTTTACTTTGAGCAGACAATGAAGGTTGTCTTTGGTACTGAGAGGCAATAAACTGATCATTGGCCCAGTACTTTATCCTTAAATATTTCAACCTATTTTACAGGTTACCAAGGCACGGATGTATGTCACAATTTGATGAAATGCAAAGTTAGTGACAAACTGATATTTGACTCTTTATCTTGCATACTTTCTGCTTACTACACATCCCCAAGTAATAATCCCATTTCTTTATTGGTAGTAATTAGATGTAATCATTATTTTGCCAATACTAAAATTTAATGAAAAGAGTCAAATTTATTGAAAGATTCTGTATAATCTATTTGGTAGTGATTTCATATAATTTTACCAAGTATTAGGGTGCACTCTGGAATTTTATTAACCCTATTATTGAAGATGCATAACAAAGATTGGCAATTGCTTGACCACTGAAATGGTGAAAAAAAGGAGGGTAAACTTAGATTGTTGTCAATTATTATTTCAATGCTCAGTTCCAATGATTCAGCAAATGTAGCACTCCACAAAGTATGAAGGATCTAGTCTTCCCTTCTCTATAAAAAAAAGTTTAATGATGCTTCTATGTGGGATGGAGCTCTGGGAGTTAGAATTTGACACTAGTTTAGGGTTAGGAATTGTTACAGAAGGAGAAATTAAGGAAAAATTTGAAAGTGGATAGCATCCAGGGACAAAACCAGAATTGAAATCCCCAAATGAAGGAAGCAAAACTCATACAAAAGGCAAAAAGACAGGTGCTTTACATCAAGATGGCCATGATATATTAGAGTAGTGGATACAAAGTGGAGCCTGTAGAGATTCCTGGGCACAACTGTAAAGTGCTTTTGGACTTATTCTAGATTTGTGAAGAAATTAATGGACAGAAAGGAAAACAATGTATTGATGATGTTAATTAAAAACTTTCTTAAAACATGTCTAGAAGATCATCAGCATGCCTGGATGATCTCAGAGGTGATGTTTAGTTGAACAGCCTTAATGAATGGTTATCTGTACTTACATTACATATCATTGTTTATATTATTTTAAACTTCTAATATGATTTTACTTCCCTTTGTTACAGGACAATTCCAATTCTCATTAAAAATAATCTGAAATTATTATAGCATCAAAGATATCTCACATTCAACTCCAGTTTGCATTGCTGTATCCATGTTCCTCAGACCACTCTGCTCCTACTTTCCAATCCTTGCTTCATGTTTTGAGTCTTTACCTGGGGTTAATCATTGTCATCAACTGCCATAGATATGCCAAACTATGTTCACGCTTCTAGTTTTCATAAAAGTTTGAATATATGAAGATAATAATCACAAATATTGGTACATTTATAATACAAAAGCCAGACATACATTAAAATATAATTATATCATACAATTTTTCCTAATATTTTAAAATGAAAAGCTTTTTTCAATATGTGAAGACATCCACATAGCATTTTATTTTATTTATAAATTTAACCTTGTTTGGACGTACACTTCTACATACAATTATAATTCACAGATTTGTCTTTTGCAAAAGATAATTGCATACTATGATAGAAACATGATTAAATTTCTTAACCGATTTCTTGGCCCTTGGGTTTTAGTCTCCTACTGTCTTACATAGGTCTTCTATGAAAATCATAGAAAATCTGCCTCTCCTCATTTTGATTTGTATGTTTACTTAAATAGTGTAAAGTAGAAATGGATGAATCTTCTTTCTTATCATAACTGATTAACCTAAATAGAGTTGAGCAGGGTTGCAAGAAAAGAAGAAATATCTACATCTTATATTATATAACCTATTATTTAATCTGAATGATTTTTTTACTGGAAATGTAAATATATAAAGACTTTGCTCTGTTCTGAGTTATGTCTCTGCTCCCCTTCATTTATAATTGCTTAATCATGGCCTTGGTTGTCTTAATTCTCATTAATATAACTGAAATTCAAACAAGAAAGGTAAAGAAACCTGTGCCTCTTTTGGCACTTACAAATTTTAAGTGAATTTTGGCATGCATTTTAAAAAGAAAATGTGCAAACTTACACTCAATGTATTAACCTTTGATCTATTGGAATGTTCTACTAAATTACTTAAAGGAAGGAAATGAGTTGCCTTGGGTTATGCTGTCATATATAGGGAGATTTATACTCATTTAAGTTTTCTACCTTTTGACATATGTGGAAGGAGAAAATCAATGGGAACACATTAGCTCAAGTTTTGAGTAAAAATGTTGCCATGTGAGAGAAACCAGAAATGAATGATTGTGGGGGTACTGTTGGTCTTCATATGAGTTTTCAGACCAAATTCATACCTATTAAATGGCCCTTAAACCCTCATGCCAAGATTATACTTTAGATGGTACCAGATTGCATCTTACAAAAGCACATACAAAATGTCTCCCGAGAGTCAAAGCAGGCCTCATAGAACATCCACAGATAAAGTTTCAAGAAATTATCATTTAAAAATTCATCCTGCCATTAACACTACAAATATAAATAAATTCCTGCATGACTACTGCAAAGGTATGAATCTTGTTCAATGAGTGTATAATTTGGGGGTATAGGGGAAAACTGCTATTGCATGCCATGGACTATGTTTAACAGGAAAACATCAATGATGCCAAAGCAACATCAGTGGTAAATAATAGGGAGAGGGACAAGAGTTAAGGGGAAGTTTGGACATTCTACTTAGTTAGGGTGTGTTTATTGGTTTTCTTTCTCATGGGAACAATGAAATTACTTAAAATTGAAAGTGTTGATGCACTATTGACTTTGGACCTTATACACAATGTCTGATGAATGGGGATGGCTGAAGGCTGTACTGACTGAGAAGTAGGTTGGTGAATGATGGTATATACAAATGATCAAATATTGTGCTGCTATGGAAAAGAATGAAGTTGTGAGGCACACAATATTGTGAATGAACCTGTAGGACATTTGGTGAGGCAATATAAACCAAAAACTAAAGAGCAAATATTATATGGTTGCATTTAGAAAACATTTATAAGAAAACAGGGGCATAGATTGTAGGTTCTTATAGCAGTCACATTTAATCTAGAATGATAATTGCTATTTCTGGATTTTAAGAGGCTGCTTTAGATATGTATAACATGATATTTAGAGATAAAAATAAAGCCAGTCAGGTTGAGATTAAAGTAATTCAGAATACAGGGGTAAGGAAGACATTGTCTGTATTTTAGAACTTCATCTATTCTTTGAGACCAAAGGAAGAAAGGCTTATTTTGCCCAGAACTTAAATTTTCTGTAGCACATAATCTAACTCAATCTGTCTAGATAGATCATTTAAACTATCCAAACACAGAGGAGGGCCTTTAATCCTGTATAGCTTAATATAATGCCTGGATAAATACCAGAACATATTAAATAGATAATCAAAAATATTGACAAAGTCTCTTGAGGGATAAGAGAAAAAAAATTTAACTATTAAAATTTACCACTGGGGAAGTCCTGATAGTATGTCAAACATGAGGGGCACCCAAATCAATAGACCAAGCACTTGATCTTGAGGCTTGCTCTTGTGAAGTTTATGTATGTGGCAGAGAAGCTTAACCTACCTATAGGCATGCCTAAGAGTTATTTCCAGAGGACCTCGTTTTTTGCTCATATGTGGCCTCTCTTTCTCAAAGCCCAACTTTTCAAGTAAAATCATTGCCCTCCCCACAACGAGGGACATGACATCCAGGGGTGGTGTGGGAGATGACGCCCAGGGATTAGCATGGTGCTGGCACCGTGGGATCAACAATGCCATCCTGACCAAAAGTGGGAAAAGAAGTGCAGCAAATAACTTATCAGTGGCTGGGAGAGTTCAAATACAATTAAGAGACAACCCTGCAGATCACTCTTATATGAACTTCTGTTAGACATTCCAACCTATCATAGCTTGCCAAACCCCAACCAAAACCATTCCTACCAATCCAAAAAAACACCTAGGGCATTATACAAGGTTCTACAAGGGTTCCATACACCAGGTTAACTTTCCAGAAACCTACAACCTCCACATGGGTCCCTGGACCATATAAATCCTGAAATGCAGAGGGGTCAGTCTCTCCAGAACATCACCTAGTTCCATTCCCCTATCCAATATTATTGACTGCCCTTTCCAACATGAAAAGGTTAAAATGAGCATAGCCCAAATGCCCTTAAAGAGTGGGAGAAATATCAAAGCTGATGGTGGAGTTATACAGAGAAGCTATGATATGACAAATGAGTATAACTGCTGAAACCTTGATATTTCTCCAGTACCTTAGGGCAACTAGCAATAAACATCTAAAACTATGGAATTGTAACCCATACCAGACTCTGAACTTTGTTCTACAACTAATCATCACGATGTGCTCTGAAATTTATTCTTTTTTTGTATATATGTTATTTTTCACCAATAAATGTCAATTGTGATGATAAATGCACAGCTATATGATAATATTATGAACTATTGATTGTACATTTTGGGTGATTACATGATGATATGTGAATATATAATATATATCCATAAAAAAAGAAAAAATCACAAAGCACACAAGGAATACAGGCTCAATGAGTAAGAGTACCTCCACCCCAACTCCCAGGAAATTCAGAAAAATAGAAACTTCAAATTATGAATAATCAGACAACAAATGTAAAATAAATAATTTCAACTAATATAAAGATATAAAAGATGATTTTTTAAATGTAATGTAAGAGTAAGTACAAAGAAAACAGAATTATTATTAGGCAGAGTTGGAAAAATAAAGAAAACTTCTGGATATGAAAAATGCAACAATTGGAATTAAAGATTAATGGACATACTGATAATAATCCAGATACATGGTAGTGTGAAATGCTGAGATGAAAAGTTTAAAGCTGGATTGATAGATATGGAAGATACTATGAAAAAATGAATCAGAATCAAAGAACGAGAATGTAAATCTAATGAGGAAAATACAATATTTGTGAGCTATCCAAAAACATAAATAGACTCAGGAAACTCAAGGACTCCCCAGTAGGATGAATAAAAAACAAGTGTATTTAGTTAGGGTTCGCTAAAGAAACAGAATCAGCAGGCAATATCTATAGATATAAAATTTATAAAAGTGCCTCACATAACCATGGGAATGTAGAGTACAAGGTCTGTAGGGCAGGCCTCAAGCTGGTAACTCCAATGAAGTTCCCCAGTGAACTCTCAGGAAAGGCTTGTTGGACAGCCATGGGGATGGAAGAGTCAAAACCTGTAGGGCAGGCTGTGAAGCTGGCAATTCTGATAAAGGTTCTGGAAGAACTCCACAGGAGAGGCTCACTGGCTGAAGCAGGAAGAGTGATCATCTCTTCTGAATCTCTTTAAAAGCCTTCTGATGATTAGATTAAGCATCACTCATTGCAGAAGACACTCCCCTTAGCTGATTACCAACACAATCAGCTATGGATGCTGCTGATGTAATCATGATTTAAGTCCATGAAATGTCCTCATAGGAATGGACAGGCTAGCACCTGCCCAACCAGATGACCAGGCACCACCACCTGACAAGTTGACACATGAACGTGACCATGACAGTCCACCCCTGTCAACTTGGCAGTTATACACATCACTTTACATCAAACTTAACTTCTAAATAGAAAGCAGTAACAGACACATTTTTTTCTCTATTTTTAAATACTCAACTGTCCCGCATACAACTGGAAATGCATTAAATCTCCCCAGAATAGGGTGCAAGTCCTTGGGTAACGTTCACTCTTAAACTTGATATCTTACAACTTATATAGTATAACATGAACAAAACAGCATTACAGGCCTTGTTTCTGTAAGTTATCACATGATCATAGTTCATATTTATCACTACCTTCTTCCACTACCCATTCCATGTTCTCTTAACCCTCAGCAAGCA
Source organism: Myrmecophaga tridactyla (assembly GCA_004026745.1). Taxonomy (NCBI): domain Eukaryota; kingdom Metazoa; phylum Chordata; class Mammalia; order Pilosa; family Myrmecophagidae; genus Myrmecophaga; species Myrmecophaga tridactyla. The sequence goes on along the minus strand of PVIY010015249.1, from coordinate 15,550 downwards.
CTTCAGCTGGCTGTGGTTCCTTGCCTGGTGCGGTGACCCAAGCCTTCATTCCTAAAGTTTCAGAGCCATAAGTAGTCCTGCCTGGATTGGGTTGTTACAGTTCTCCATTGATTTTAATAATAGGGCACGTTAGTACTAAAAGAGGCCCTAAGGGAGCTCCTATTTTCCAGGAAATCTCTTATTTATCTCCATTGTATAGTTGCAGTCTTATTTCCCCTTGATAGTCAGGGTCAATCACCTCAGTCAATAATCCCCTTCTTGGCTTGTTTGTCTAGGCATGGGTAGTCCAAAGTGATCAGGTGGCAGTCTTATATTCCAGTTCAATGGAATCATTGTTTCTCCTGGTGGAAACATTCCCCCTTCTGGAACTAAAATCTGTAGATGAGCAGAGCTCAAGGTCACAGGAGCAGGAAGCAAAAATTTTCCTAGTGGATCACTAGGGGTAATAGTGAATGGTGCCATTCCCATTTCCACCCCTTGGTTCCTGGACCCATGGATCCTGGCTATGGGAGAAACAGCACCATATAGTGGATGCTAATTCAGAATACACATAGTCTCCAGGAGAATATCAGCCAGGCCTGCAAGGTATTGCCACCTAGTTGACACCATAATTGAATTTTCAAAAAGCCATTCTGCCATTCTATCAATCCAGCTGCCTCTGGATGATGGGGAACAAGGTATGAACAGAGAATTCCAAGAGCATGTGGTCATTACCACAATTAATTTGCTGTGAAGTGGGTTCCTTGATCAGAAGCAATGTTGTGTTGAATACCATGATGATGGATTAGGCATTCTGTAAGTTCATGGATGGTAGTTTTGGCAGAAACGTTGCATGCAGGGAAAACAAACCCATATCCAGAGTATGTGTCAATTCCAGTTAGAACAAATCCTTTCAATGATGGGACTTATTCAATGTGATCACTTGCACCATGTAGCCAGCTGATTACACTCGGGGAATGGTGCCAAATTAGGGGCTGAGTGTGGGTCTCTGCTGCTGGCAAATTGGGCACTCAGCAGTAGCTGTAGGTAGGTCAGCCTTGGTGAGTGGAAGTCCATGTGGCTGAGCCAATGCATAACATCCATCCCTACCACCATGCCCACTTTATTCATGAACCTGTTGGGAAATGGCAGGAGTGTCTGAGGAAAGAGGATGACGTATCCATAGGACAGGTCATCTTCTCCACTTGATTATTAAAACCCTTCTCTGCTGAAGTCACACTCTAGTGCACATTCACATGGGACACAAATACCTTCATGCTTTTAGCCCACTCAGAAAGGTCTATCCACATACCTCTTCCCCAGATATCTTTGGCACCAATTTTCCAATCATCCTCTTTCCATATTCCAGACCATCCAGCCAAACCATTAGCAACAGCCCTTGAGTCAGCATACAAATGCACTTCTGGCCACATCTCCTTCTAAGCAGAATGAATAACCACGTGCACTGTTCGAAGTTATAACTTCTAGGAGGATTTCCTCAGACCACTGTCCTTCAGGGCCATCTCAGAAAGGGGTTGTAGTGCTACAGCTGTACACTTTTGGGTGGTATCTGGATATTTTGCAGAAACATCTGTAAACCAGGCCTGAAGTTTCTCTTCTTCAGTCAATTAAATGTAAGGAATGCCCCATGTAAGTTTTGTGGTGGGAATGCAGATCATGGGCATTTGGGCCACTTCCTCACATAGCTAACTTGTGCCATCAGGACCTGTTCTGGCCCTATCATGCATATACCATTTCCATTTTATGATGAAGTGCTGCTGTGCATACCCAACTTTATAGCTAGGTGGGACAGACAACACCAAGCTCATGATAGGTGGCTCAGGTCTCTTGATAACTTGGTTGCCCATGTTTAAGCATTCAGTCTCTACTAAGGCACAGCAGCAGGCCAAAAGCTGTTCCTCAAAATGAGAGTAGTTATCTGCAGCAGATGGAAAGGCTTTGTTCTGAAATCCTAAGGGCTGCATTGTGATTCTCCTATAGGTACCTGCCAAAGGCTCCAAACAACATCTCTATTTGCCAATGACACTTCCAGCACCATTGGATGTGCTTGATCATATGGTCCAAATGGCAGAGCAGCTTGTACAATAGCTTGGACCTGTTACAGAGCCTCCTCTTATTCAGGTCCCCACTCAAAATTAGCTGCTTTTCTGGTCACTTGATAAATGGGCCAGAGTAGCACACTGAAATGAGGAATTTGGTGTTGCCAAAATCCACAGAGACCAACAAGGCATTGTGCCTATTTTTTGGTTTTAGGAGTGGCCAGATGCAGCAATTTATCCTTCACCTTAGAAGGGACATCTTGACATGCCCCACACCACTGGACAACTAGAAATTTCACTGAGGTGGAAGGCCCCTGTATTTTTGTTAGCTTTATCTCCCATCCTCTGACACACAAATGCCTTAGCATAACTCTAGAGTGGTTGCTACTTCATACTCACTAGGTCCAATCAACATGATATCGTTAATATAATGGACCAGTGTGATGTCTTGTGGGAGGGGAAATGATCAAAGTCCCTGTGGACAAGATTATGGCATAGGGCTGGAGAGTTTGGGACAGTGAAAGTATATTGCTGACATTGCCAGCTGAAAGCAAACTGTTTCTGGTGGTCTTTACTAGCAGTTATTGAAGAAAAAGTGTTTTCCTGATCAATAGGTGCATACCAGTTACCAGGGGATGTATTGATTTGCTCAAGCAATGATACCACATCCAGAGCAGCAGCTGCAGTTGGAGTTATCACCTGGTTGAGCTTATGATAATTCATTGTCATCCTCCAACACCATCTGTTTTCTGCACAGGCCAAATAGGAGAATTGAGTGGGGATGTGGTGAGAATCACCACATCTGTAGCCTTCAAGTCCTTAAGAGAGGCTGTAACATCTACAATCCCTCCAGGAACCCAGTATTGCTTGTGATTTACTATTTTGCTAGGTAAGGGCAATACTAGTGGCTTCCACTTGACCTTTCCTACCACAATAGCCCTCACTCCAAGAGTTAGAGGGCCAAGGTGGGGGTTCTGCCAGTTGCTCAGTATGTCTATTCCAAGTATGCATTCTGGAACTGGGGAAATAGCTACAGAATGGGCCCACTGTGAGATGGACCTGACCTAAATCTCCATTAATCACCTGGCCTCCATAAGCATCCACTCTGACTGGTGGACCAAAGTGATGTTTTGGGTCCCCTGGAATTAATGTCCCTTCTGAACCAGTGTCTAATAATCCCCCAAATGTATGATCATTTCCTTTCCCCAATGAACAGTTACCATGGTAAAAGGCCATCAGTCTCCTTGGCAAAGGCTTGGAGGAAGATTAACAGTATAAATTTGTGGCAGTGTAACAGAGTCCTCCCTCAAATGGACCCAGCCTCCACCTCATTCAAGGGGTCCTGGGTCTGTAAACTTTCTCAAGTCTGGAAATTGATTAAGGGGTCATGACTCTCTGTTTTTGTAATTAAAGTTAAACTTCTCTTCACTTGACCTAGAATTCTTTTGCTTATTCAGCTCAAAAAAAGAATTTAGTAGACTGCCCATCTATTGTAGATCTAGGTACTCAATGATCTAGTAGCCAATGCCACAAGTCCCTATGAGTCAGATATTTTGACTCCTGCTTTGAATCTGCTGCCCGTTATGATAGCCATGTCCACCTTGTCTTTGGTGATTAAGTTCTGATACTTGACTTCTGTCAACTCGGGATCTGATCACTCCCACTGAGTTTAAGGATTCCATCTCAATTGCAGCAGTTCCCACAGAAATATCTGACCTACAGAGAAGGTCAACTACAGAGCTCTTCAGGGAAATTTATTTCTCATAGTTCTGGTAAAAGGTGCATCCTCTGCATATCCCAGTGGTGTATAAGAAGGCTTTCCATGATCAATTCACACTAACATTCCAATCTCTCTAAGCCTCTGGATCCCCTCATCTACATTATACCAGGGAAGTTTTGGCATTTCACCCTCAGGTAATGTCAGCCACCTTGTAATCCATGTTTCAGCTAACCATTCAAACAAACTGTTAATGCTTTTTCTAACCCTTGAGCTATAACATTGAATACAGAGTCTCTGTTTAGTGGGCCCATATCAATAAATTCAGTTAATCCAGCTTTATATTTCCCCCACCATTATCCTACACCATTAAAACCCATTGTCACACATATTCCCCTGATTTTTGTCTATAACATTCTTATAATTGTATATTTAATCACCATCATTGTTCTATCTAGTTTTTGTTAAATTATACCATCACAGTCTTTGTCTTCTATCTTTCCTTCTGGTGTCATACATGATCCCAGCCTTCCTCCCCCAACCATACTCACACTCAAATTTGTTCAGTGTACTTACAATATTGTGCTACCATCAGACAGAATTGTGCTATTCACTTCTGGGTCTTTACAATCAATCCTGTGGAACTGTCTATGCTCCTTCAGCATCAAATGCCCAACCTCTACCCTCTTTCTATCTCCTGATAACCTATTTTCTCAACTTTAACTCTCAAAGTTCATTCACTAATGTTAGTTCAAATTATTGAGACCATACATTATTAGTCCTTTAGTTTTTCACTAATTTCACTCAGGATAAAGTTCATCCATGCTATTACATGCTTCATGACTTTATTCTGTCTTATAAACACATAATAGTACATTGTAGGTATATACCACAGCCTGTTTAGCCACTCATCTGTTCATGGGCATTTGGTTGTTTCCATTTCTTAGCAATTATGAATAATGCCACTATAAACATTGGTGTGCAAATGTTCATTTGTGTGCTTGCCTCCAGTTCCTCTGAATATATATTTTCTGAGTGGTAATGGGATTGCTGGAAGATTTGCCAATTCCATACTTAACTTCCTGAGGAACAACCAAACTTCCTTCCAGAATGGTTGCACCATTCTACATTCCCAACAACAATGAATAAGTGTGCCTCTTTCTCCACATCTTTGCCAGCACTTATTGATTTGTTTTTTTTTTTTTTATAACGGTCATTTTAGTAGGTGTAAGATGATACCTCATTTTGGTTTTGATTTGCATTTCCCAACATCCATTGCATTGAGAATCTTTTTGAGCCATTTGTTTTTCCTCTTCAGAAAAGTATCTGTCCTTGTCTTTTGCCCAAATTTTAATTGGGTTGTTTGTCTTTCTGCTGTTGAGTTTTAGATCTTCTTTATATATTCTGAATATTAAACCCTTATCTGATATGTGGTTTTCAAATACTGTCTCTCATTGCATAGTGTGCCTTTTAATTTCCTGACAAAGTCCTCTGATTGACAAAAGTTTGAATATTGAAGAGATTCCATTTATCTAGTGCTTCAATTGCTCATGCTTTGGGTGTAAGGTCTAGTAAACCACCACCTATCACAAGCTCCTTAAATATTTTCCTACATTTTCTTCTAAAAATTTTATAGGCTTAGCTCTGAAGTCTAGGTCTTTGATCCATTTTGAGTTAATTTTTGTGTAAGGTTGAGATAGGGGTCCTCTTTCATTTCTTGGATATCTATATCCAGTTAATCAAGTACCAATTATTGCAGAGACTGTTCTGTCCAGTTGACTTGACTACCTTATCAAAATCAATTGGGTGTAGTTGTAAGGTTCCATCTCTGAACAGTTGATTCATTCCACTCATTGGTACACCTATCTTTATGCCAGTACCATGCTGTTTTGACCTCTGTAAATGCTTTAAAGCCATCTAGTGTGAGATCTACCACTTCATTTTCCTTTCACAGGATATTTTTAGCTATTTAAGGCAAATTTCTGTTCCAATAAATATGGCTACAAGTTTTTCTATTTCTGTAAAGTAACTAGGTAGGATATTAATTGGTATAGCACTGACTCTATAAATCAATTCGGGCAGAATTGACATTTTAACTATATTTATGCTTCTGATCCAAGAACATGGTAGTTCCTTCATTTATTTAGTTCTTTCTTGATATTCTTTAGCAAAATTGTGTAGGTTTCTTTGTATAGGTCTTATATACTTGTTTAAATTTATTCCTAGATAATTGATTCTTTTGGTTGCTATTATATGTGGAAGTTTTTTCTTAATTTCCTCCTCAGATTCATCATTTCTTGTGTACAGAAACACAATTGATTTTTACAAAAATCCTCCACTTTTCTGTACTTGTATATTGGCACTAGTAGCTTTACTGTACATTTTTCAGGTACTTCTACATACAGGATCATGTCATCTACAAATAGTGAAAGATTTACTTCTTCCTTTCCAATTTGAATGTCTCTTATTTCTTTGTCTTGTCTAATTGCTCTAGTTAGAACTTCTAGCATAATGTTGAACAACTGTGGGAGTCCTTGTCTTGTTCTTCATCTTAGTGAGAAAGTTTTCAATCTTTCCCCATTGGGTATGATATTAGTTGTGATTTTTCAAATATTGCCTTTATCATATCAAGGAAGTTTCTTTCTATTCTTATCCTTTAAAATTTTTTCAACAAGAAAAGGTGCTGACTTTTGTCAAATGTCCTTTTTTTATTTTATTTATTTTCATCCTTTCTCTTTGTTTCTTTGCCAGCTGAGCAAAGGATCCATCTAATTTTCTGACTCTCCCACAATCCACTTCTGTTTTATTGATTCTCCCTATCATTTACATGTTCTTAATTTCTATTATTTCTGCTCTAATCTTTGCTACTTCTTTCCCTCTGTTCACTTTGGGTTATCTTGCTGTTCTTTTACTAGTTCCTCCAGATGAGAAGTTAAGTTCTCAATTTTTGTTCTTTCTTCATTTTTTAAATAGGAGTTGAGGGCAATAAATTTTCCTGTAAACACTGCCTTACTGCATCCCATATGTCTTGGTATGTCGTGTTCTCATTTTCAGTAGCCTTGAGATATTTACTAATTTCTCTTGCAATTTCTTCCTTGACCCACTGGTGGTTTAAGAGTGCATTGTTTAGCCTCCATAAATTTGTGAATTTTCCTATAATTGATTTCCCACTTCATTCCATTAAGATTCAAGAAAATACTTTATATTATTTTGATATTCTTAAATTTACTGAGACCTGCTATATTAGTTAGGGTTCTCTAGAGAAACAGAATCAACAGGGAACACTCACAAATATAAAATTTATGAAAGTGTCTCATGTGACCATAAGAACGCAGAGTCCAAAATCCGCAGGGCAGGCTGTGAAGCCAACGATTCCGATGGAGGGTCTGGATGAACTCCACAGGAGAGGCTTGCTGGCAGAAGCAGGAAGAAGAGCCTGTCTCTTCTGAATCCTCCTTAAAAGGCTTCCAGTGATTAGATTGAGCATCACTCATTGCAGTAGACACTCCCCTTGGCTGATTACAAATGGAATCAGCTGTGGATGCAGCTGATGTGATCATGATCTAGTTCTATGAAATGTCCTCATTGCGACAGACAGGCTAGCACTTGCACAACCAGAAAAACAGGTACCACCACTTGTCAAGTTGACACATGAAGCTGACCATGACACCTGCTCTGTGCCCCAACATGTGGTCTATTTTGGAGAATGATCCATGAGCACTTGAGAAGAATGTGTATCCTGCTGTTGTTGGTTGCAATGTTCTGTAAATGTCTGTTAAGTCTAGTTCATTTATCATATTATTCAAGATCGCTTTTTTCCTTATTGATTATCAGTCATATATGTTCTATGCATTGATGAATGGTGTGCTGAAGTCTCCAAATAGTATTTTAGAAGGGTTTACTTCTCCCTTCAGTGTTAATTGTCAGTCTTTTCTTCATGTGTTTTGGGGCACCCTGGTTCTGTACATAGATATTTATGATTTTTATGTCTTCCTGATGAATTATCCTTTTTATTTATACAGTGTTCTTCTTTGTCTCTTTTACATGCTTTACACTTGAAATCTGATTTGCCTGATATTAGTATAGCTATCCCTGCTCTTTTCTGGTTGTTATATGAAACATATTTTTCCAACCTTTCACTTTCATCCCATTCTTGTCCTTGGGTCCTGGGGTCTAAAGTGAGTCTCATGTAAACAGCATATAGATGGATTGTGGTTTTTTTTTCCATTCTGCAAATCTACGTCTTTTGATTGGGAGTTTAATCAATCAAAATGTAATGTTATTACTCTAAAGCCTGTTCTTTCTTCAACCAGTTTTCCTTTTTAGATTGTATCTGTCATATCTTTAATTTTTTCTCCCTTTTGAACTTATCAGTTACCTTTCCTGTTTATCTTCATTTCTACATTTCTGTCACCATCTCTCCTGTCTTATCCTATCTGCCTGTAGCACTCCCAATAGTATTTCTTGTGGGGTAGGTCTCTTGTACACAAACTCTCTCAGCCCCTGTTTGTCTTAAATATTTTAAACTCCCCTTCATTTTTGAATGACAGTTTTGTCAGATGTAGGATTTTTGGTTGACTGTTTTTCTCTTTCAGTATCTTAAACGTATCGTTCTACCATCCATAGTTTCTGTTGAGAGATCTCCTTTTGTCTTATCGAACTTCCATTGTATGTGTTGGATCATTTTTCTATTGCTGCTTTCAGAATTCTCTTTTCATATTTGACATTTGACAATCTGATTAATAAGTGTCATGGAGTGGGGCTATTTCGATCTTTTCTTTTGTGACTTCACTGTGCTTCTTGGACCTATAGTTTTATATCTCTCATGAGATTTTAGAAATTTTCATTGATGATTTCCTCCACTATTCTTTCAGCCCCTTTACCCTTCTCTTCTCCTTCTGGAACTCCCATAGCACATATATTCATGCACTTCAAGTTATCATTCATTTCCCTGAGACCTTGCTCAAAATTTCCCATTTTTTCCCTATTTGCTCTGTTGTGTGTAGAATTTCAGATGTCCTGTTCAATGATCTTTTTTTTCTGCCTCTTTAATTCTTCCCTTGTGTGCCTCCATTTTATTTTTCATCACTTCTATTTTGCCTTTTATTCCCATAAGTTCTTCCATTTGTTTCTTCAAGCTTTCAAGTTTTCTGAATGGACATTCTGTGTCTTCTATATATCCTTCATGTCTTTTGCCATATTTTCCTTCAATTCATTGAAATTTTTAGAAGATCCGTTTTAACATCATTAATTAGTTGTTTTAACTTCTTATATCTCAGTTGAGGTGTTAGCTTGTTCCTTTGGTTGGTTGATAACTTTATTCTTCCAGGGTGAGTCATGGTTCTCTGCTGGTGTTGAGGCATATTATTTTCTTGCTTAGTTTATTCTAGAGGTCATTTTATCTCTTTTGCCTAGGGCTTCCCTATTGGTTAAATATGTTTCCTATCTGTTTGTCTTCCTCACTGGCCAGTTGTCATAATTGGTCAGCTCCCCAGTCTCCCCCCTAAATCAGATACCTACGGCAGCCTGCCTCAGGGATGGGAATAGGCACCGTGTTCCACAGCAATGTCTCTGTGGGTAAAACATGTCTGCTCTCTCCCAGTGGTGCTCTGTTTTTCATCATTCTGCAAAACCTGGGTTCCTTTTAGGGTATTGCTTTAAGAGTTGGGTCATAACTGTTTCTCATCCAAAACAGGGATATGTTCCTTTTCAGGGACTCAAGACTGGCTCCAATTGGCCTGAAATAATTTTGGGGGCTCTGTAAAGCCCTTATATTCTTTTGCACCTTCTGTGCCTTCCTGCAGATTGCACTTTTCAATAACTTTATCTCCCTCAAAGCGCTGGTTACATTTCTCCAAGTCAGGGTAAAAAAGTAGATTTCCTTCCTTTCCCAGACCATGCACCACCACCCCCCGAAAAAAGCAGGTTTACTGTTACCTCTTTACTAGCCAAAATCTGTCTCAGTATGGGTCTCTGTCTTCCACTTAATTTGTGGCAGAGCACATCTGTAGCTGTCCCAAACTTTAGTCTTTCCCCAGGTGAGGATCAGGTCTCTCACTACCATTTCTCAAAGGGGTAGGGGGAGGACTTTAGGATCTATAACTGGGAATAGCTTCTGTCCTTGTTTTCTCAGACTCTTTGTTCTAGTTTACTAGCTGCCAGAATGCAATATGCCAGAAATGGTTTTTAAAAGGGGAATTTAATAAATTGCTAGTTTACAGTTCTAAGGCCAAGAAAATGTCCCAATTAAACAAGTCTATAGCAATGTCCAATCTAAGGCATCCAGGTAAAGATACCTTGGTTCAAGTAGGCTGATCAAGTTCAGGGTTTCTCTCTCAAGTGGAAGGACACATGGAGAACACAGAGATTCTCTCTCATCTGGAAAGGCACATGATAAACACGGTCAGGTTTCCTCTCTTATCTGTAAGAGCACATGGTGAACATGGCACCATGTCCTAGCTTCTTCTCTTGGCTTCCTGTTTCATGAAACTCCCTGGGAGACATTTTCCTTCTTCATCTCCAAAGGTCACTGGCAGGTGAACTCTGCTTCTCATGGTTGCATCATTCTCTGCTCTCTCAGAATCTCCCTCATTCTCCAAAATATTTTCTCTTTTATAGACTTCAGAAACTAATCAAGACCCACCCAAATGGGTGGAGACCAGTCTCCCCTAATCCAGTTTAACAATCACTCTTGATTAAATCACATCTCCAGGAAAATGATCTAATTACAGTTTCAAACATACAATACTGAATAGAGATTAGAAGAAATGGCTGCTCTTACAAAATGGGATTAAGATTAAAACATGGCTTTTATAGGGTATATACATAATTTCAAACCAGCCCACTCTTCCTGTCTCACTGACCTGGGCCTTGAAATGGTCATCCCTGCCCTCCAAGTCTCCAAAAGGTGAGAGTCTGTCCCACTGCTATGAGAGAATATATATTCTGTGTCTCCAGTGGAAGGGGGTCTCTATACTGTTCTCTGCCCACTTCACACTGTGAGACTGAGGGAAGGGTGGCAGAGAGGACCTGTTGGTCATTTTTCTCTCAGTATCATTAAAAATATTTTCTACATTTTTAATTCTTCTTACAAAACACTTTAATGTCCACCTGATATTTATAATTACATATCTTAATTCATTTAATAGTTCCCTTTGAAGTAGACATTTGTGTTGTCTCTTTTTTCACTCTTATAAAACAAATTATGAGATACAACCTGCATGCATAATCTTTGCAGATTGTTTTATATCTAGAATGTATTCTTCAAGTTAGGAATCTTAGACTAAAGGGAATGACTAATTATAAACCGCTTATTATGAAGAGTGAAATTTATTTGCAGAATACTCCAAACCAACACACATACAAGCCCTGTATAAAAGAGCTCTCATACATCCTTACAAATTTACCAGTTAAAAATATTTCACATTTTTAACTGCACTTTTTAATATTTTAATAAATAAAGATTATCAAATATATTTTTACCATTCGGTTGCAAATTTTGGCATAAGTATAACAATGTTCTTCAATTCATCTACACCTTTTGTTATTATCTTCACATTAAATATGAAAAATTTAAGGTCAGCAATATAAAGAGCCATAAAGGCTTCATGTGGCTACTCAGTGAAACAGAATAGAAAGATATTCCTTTCTAAAGATTACTCTGTCCAAAAAATTAATGTGTTTTATGTTTCTCAAATTAAGGTATCTCTTTTCAGGACATATTCAGAGATCATTTAATAATCTCCCTCAAAATGAGTATTGATTTGAAAAATACCAATGAATATAAGCACAAATGAAGCTCCACATGGTGAATTCAGGAGTTTCAAATAAGTTCGTGGTTTATACTTTGCATCACACTGTCTTATTGATGCAGGATATCATGCCTTCAGAACATTTGAAAAAGAATCAGTGATATTCTTATACAGGTCTCTTTCAATGTGGTATGAGCTAGCAAACCTGTTAGTGTGTGTCTTACTGTAGCCTCAAACATTCATTCCTTTCTCTTGATTCTACAATCACTACATTATCCCTAATTTCATGTTGAAATCATTTGATATTGTCTATTCAGCCTGAAACAAGGTAAAATTAGCAAGGATAACCAACACTGAAGCTTAAACTTTTAAGCTGGTATAATGAGAAGGAAACTGAAGACAGAAGGAGCCAATAATTAAAATCTCTGCTCCTTTTTAGTCCTGTTTGTCTATGGCAGAAATAACTAGGACAGTGATTGGAAAGGGTCCATCCATGTACAATTGCAGGAGATGTGCCTGAGAATGAAACAGTCATAAAAATGCTCTATGTTTCTATGTGTGTCTGTATACATAGTTCATAAGAGGGATGCATATTCAATATGTGAGAAATAATATGGCCCAACTTTAAGACTGGGGTTTATGTGCTTGGGAGTTTCCATCATTCTTACAGGAACAAGTAATCATGACAGATATATATTATTTGCTTGATCAAAATTTATCACTATTGCAATCACTGTGCTTTTTGCAGTTAAATCTCTTGTTCAAATAATAAACTGAATCATGATACAATGAACAATGTGAGAATTTATACTGCCCAGCCTGGCACAGAGCCCAGATATCTAGATAACCTTGCTTATTGTGTTTACACTCAGCTACTTTCTCACCATGGTAGGCAACCTACTGATTATAGTGACAATCACGACCAATCCAGCATTGTGATTCTGAATGTATTTATTTGTCTTTCTTATCCTTCATAGAAATCTGTTACACACTAGCAAGGCCCCCAAATTATATCTGACTTCTTGAAAAGAAAATTATCTCCTTCGGTGGGTGCTTGATCCAAGTTTTTGCAGAGCATTTATTTGTAGGAGTTGAGATCATCTTGCTCATGGTGATTGCCTATGACTGCTACATGGCCATGTTTTATACTCTAGTAAAACTCATGTTAAACACTTTAGTTTATATCTCAGAAGTGCAGAGGTGAAAAATGTCACAAGGGAGCTCTGGAGCCAACATGATCTTTGGTAAACAATTAATATGAATAAACTAACTAAGCAATAGGCCAATTACTTAAAAATATTTAAACAGAAAGGAATGATAGATAACTATTTTGTTGAAAATTCATGGTTTTGATGCCAACTGCTAAAGTCATGGTGGACTTATTGTGAGAGATAGTGATCAACCAGAAATGAATGGATATAGGGATAAGAGAATATCAAAATGGCTAATCCCAAAATTAATGTTGCTTTGATGTCTCAATTGGGTATGGCTCATTACTTTGTAATCTGGGTAGGCTTTTCCATGAATAAATTATTTTATCTGGCTAAAACCAAAGAGGGATATAAAATTATTCCATTTACAGCCACAGAGCAAACTTGTACATGATATTCCCAGATAGAAGATATATGTAGGGCACATTTTCTTTCAAAAACAGACTACACAGTGCTTCATCTCCAAGATAAATCTTATTAGATGGATATTTTCCTTAAGTAGTAGGAGAAGGAGTAGTTTGTAAAAAGATAAAAGTAACTGATACTGTATTGGTTAAGGTTCTCTAGAGAAACAGAATCAACAGGAAACACTCACAAATTAAAAATTTATAAAAGTGTCACACATGAATGTGGGAATGCAGACTTCAAAATCCACAGGGTAGGCTGTGAAGCTGATGATTCTGATGGAAAGTCTGGATGAATTCCGCGGGAGAGGCTCACCAGCTGAAGCAGGAAGAAGACTGTCTCTTCTGAATCCTCCTTAAAAGGCTTTCAGTGATTAGATTAAGCATCACTCATTGCAGAAGACACTCCCCCTTTGGGTGATTACAAATGGAATCAGCTGTGGATGCAGCTGACATGATCATGATTTAATTCTATGAATTGTCCTCATCACAACACACAAGCCAGCACTTGCCCAACCAGACAAGCAGGTACCACCGCTTGGCCAAGTTGACACATGAACCTGAACATGACAGTCCACCTCTTGTCAAATTGGCAGCTGTACATATCACCTTAAACCATACCTAATTTCTAAATAAAAAACATTAAAACACACATTTTTTCATTCACCTAACAATATTCAACTGTCCTGCATATAACTGGAAACACATTAACTCTGTCCAGGATAGGGTGGAAGTCCTTGGGTAATATTCATTCTTAAACTTGGTATCTTACAACTTAAATAGTATAGTAGGAACAAAACAGCATTACAGTCCTCATTTCTGTAACTGATCACGTGGTCGTAGTTCATATTTATCACTACCTTCTTCTACTACCCATTCAATGTTCCCTTTACCCTCAACAAGCACTTCAGCTGGCCGTGGTTCTTTGTCTGGTGGGGTGACCCAAACCTTCATTCCTGAAGTTTCAGAGCCTTTGGTAGTCCTGCCTGGATTGGGTTGTTGCAGTTTTCCATTGATTTTAATCACAGGGCATGGGAGTACTAAAAGATGCCCTAGGGGATCTCCTATATTCCAAGAAAACTCTTCTTTACCTCCATTGTGTAGTTACAGTCCTATTTCCCCCTGATAGTCAGGGTCAATCACCCCAGACAATAATGCAATCCCCTTCTTGGCTTGTTGATCCAAGGGAATGAGTAACCCAAAGTGATCAGGTGGCAGTCTTAGACTCCAGTTCAATGGAATCATTATTGACTCTCTTGGTGGAAGCACTCCCCCTTTTGGAACTAAAACCAATAGACCAGCAGATCTCAGGGTCCCAGGGACAGGAAGCAAAAATTTTCGTAGTGGATCACTAGGGGTAATAGTGAGTTTCCACCCCTTGGTTCCTGGACCCATGGATCCTGGCTATGGGAGAAACAGCACCATACAGTGGATGCTGATTCAGAGCATATATAGCTTCCTGGAGAACATTACCCTAGCCTTTCAAGGTATTCCACCTAGAATTAAGTTTTCAAAAGGCCATCCCACCGTTCTATCAATCCAGCTGCTTCTGAATGATGGAGAACATGGTAAGACCAGAGAATTTCATAAGCATGTGCCCAGTCCCGCACTTCATTTGCTGTGAAGTGTGTTTCTTGATCAGAAGCAATGCTACGTGGAATACGATGATGATGGATAAGGCATTCTGTAATCCCATGGATGGTAGTTTTGGCAGAAGCATTGCATGCAGGGAAAGCAAACCCACATCCAGAGTATGAGTCTATCCAAGTTAGAACAAATCACTGCCCCTTCCATGAAGGGAGTAGACCAATGTAATCAATCTGCCACCATGTGACTGGTTGGTCACCTCAGGGAATGGTGCCAGATTGGGGGCTGAGTGTGGGTCTCTGATGCTGGCATATTGGGCACTCAGCAATGGCTGTAGCCAGGTCAGCCTTGGTGAGTGGAATTCCATGTTGCTGAGCCCATGAATAACCTCCATCCCTACCACCATGACCACTTTGTTCATGAGCCCTTTGGGCAATGACAGGAGTTGTTGGGGAAAGAGGCTCACTGGTATCCACACAACGGGTCATCTTATCCACTTGATTATTAAAACCTTCCTCTGCTGAAGTTACCCTCTGGTGCACATTCACATGGGATACAAATATGTTCATGTTTTTAGCCCACTCAGAAAGGTCTATCCACATACTTCTTCCCCAGACCTCTTTGTCACCAATTTTCCAATTATGGTCTTTCCAAGTCCCTGACCGTCCAGCCAAACAATTAGCAACAGTCCATGAGTCAGTATACAAATGCACCTCTGGCCAGTTTTCCTTCCAAGCAAAATGAACAATGAGGTGCACTGCTTGAAGTTCTGCCCATTGGGAGGATTTCCCCTCACTACCGTCCTTCAAGGACACCCCAGAAAGGGGTTGTAGTGCTGCAG